>JBBPMK010000184.1:0-42804 GCA_038090295.1 Boletus semigastroideus
AAGAACGACCTCCTTGCATCCCAATGATTCCATGCACGTTGCAAGCGGTCGCCATGAAGGTGCACGGAGAGGGAAAAAAGGTTCGTCGTCAAAGAGTATATAGGAGACAACGGCATCATCAACGATCGATGATCGATCGCACTGTAGAACGCTGTGCATGAACAGCGTGACGCAGCATGACGGCGCACGAGTTGCAAAGACGAATCGGGTGCAAGAAAGCTGAGCAGAAATTGGAAGCCGAAACGCAGACGACGGGCGAACGTCGATAGTGGAGCAGTATGACGAAGCATTACTCAACTTGCGCAAAACAGAAATCACAGGCATCGATCACCTCCGCGACACATATAAGAGGGCGTGCAGCCGACAGCGAAAAGGGGCGGGGGCACCCCCTCTGATCGTGGCAGTGCGGTGCACGGCTCTGACCGGTTGATACAGTATTCCAACTCTCTGGCCCGGGAGGGAGGGGTAATAATATCAGACCTTGGGAGAAAAAGTAGTGCGATACTTTGTCACCCGGGAGTGGGAAGATTCTTCTCGAATGAATCTGTTCGCGTGGGACAGATCTCCTGAGAACGAGTGATAATAAGTAGTGCTATGAGGACCAGTGCAAATGAATGAAGTGTTGTTTTTGGTTGTTTGATGCAATGACGTATCAGTACTAGTGAAAACCACATCGTGTGCATTGGAGAGTCGCACTGCAGGCCATGGAACATCACTTTTTCTATCCTCTCCGCTATTCTGAACGCACAGGCCTGACAGTCCTTGGTCTCGGCATCCTAGATGGGCTCGGCTCCCGTCCTGGGAATTCCAATTGGATTGTAACCCGCGGTACTTCATGAATCGCTGTAAACACAGCTTCTGCCGCCAGGTCCACGGACGCCCCTTAAGTAGGCGCTGTTCGCTTGACGTTGGAGAGCCCTGGCTACAAGCGACTCAACAGCTTGAAACTGGTAGAAATGAGGTGCGTCCCGGTTTCTAATATGTGTTGCTGGCCAACACGCATCCTTTAGTACCTTCTCGGAGTCCGCTATCATGTGAGAAAGCTAACTTGAGTCCTGCGCTTGGCTTCGTTTATATGTATTCACACCTCACATTTTCTTTACCAGAAATGCGGCTTTTGTATGTGCTTCCATTCGTATCCTTGCTGTTCCTGTCTGTTGTGACACCGTCGTCCATAGGCCGTTGGATATGCTCTCTGCTTCACCTTGATGGGAGCTTTATCTGTCCAGACTTGTGTGTATTTTCTCGCATCTTCAAAATAACCCACCCCAGTGTTTCAGATATCTGTTTTACTATGTTTGCAGATGACAGGAGAGCCATTAAGGCAACTGGTAATTGCTACCAGGGTTCCCCATGGGATTGTGGCTGATTATCCTCAGTAATAGTCATCTTTCTACTAGAGACATTGATCACTGCGGGTGCATTTTATGGGCTTTTGGTATTATCGACCGGTGGCTTGGGTGAAGTTATCGCACTCGTGTTCGTGACGCCCGCAGCTGGACTAGGTAAGTGACCGATCGACCTCAATTGTTCGGCGGCTGATTCGGAGCAGTGGCCACATTGACGCACGGCTTCTATTGCTGGAGAATTTTGACCCTTAAAAAATTCTGTTTGATTACGTTTCCTATTATGATGGTGATATGTCATACTGCTGAGTCACATGCAAGAGTACTAAATGTCTATTTGCTCAGCTATCCATGGTTCAACTCGGAAGTATCATATATCTTGGTGTTTTTGCAAGTCAATCTCACGCTACGATTCACACTCTACACTGACCTCCTCTCGTAGCACAGATTTTTCCCGACAAATATTACCGTCATTAATTCGGGTTGATCTAAATCAATATCGGAACAACTGTCTCCGTGGCTGGTGGTGAGTAACAATTCATCGTCATCGTTGTGCACTCTCTAGAACACGATTAATTCGGTAGACCTGGCTCGGAAGTAGCCTTGCGTGTGACTTAGCAATCACAATCTGCATGACACTGAGCGTATGTCTGCTTGTGCTCTTTACTGCTGATCTATTTTCTCAAGCACATGCGACACAGCTCCGTCCTTCCAATTCCGGCTTTGCAAGCAACAAGTCAACATTGGTCAAATTAACAAGGCTGACAATCGAGACCGGTCTTGTAACATCTGTAGCAGCGCTCCTGGAGCTAATCCTGGGAATCGTTTATCGGAACACGTACATTCATGTCGCTGTGTAGGTGTTCCAGAAGCCAATCGTAGTTTGCTGACTGATCCTTGGTTAGGTTTTTCGCTATATCAAAACTGTGGGTTACTCTCATTTTTGATTCTCCCGTGCATGGCTTAGTTGCACCGTAACCCGCAGCTATGCAAACAGTTTACTGGCGACCTTGAATTATCGACTCGTGCTCAGAAGTCGGTCCGACCCGAACACGACGGTCATCGTCTGGGACGACAAGCCATCATATGAACCTATAAGATATCCAGGTTCCCAACCATCACATGACATGCAAAGCGCAGCCTGGGTAGAAACGGACGTTGACATGGCTGTTGACATAGCGAACGGGGTACGTGCTTGGGTTCAGACTCGGTCGTTCGTTCAAGCAAACACGTTCTCGTGTAGCCAGTTCCAGGAAAGTCGGATAGTTCGATTGCAGTTCAGACACGTGAGGTTCGTCGATCTGTTCTTGCAAATGGGCAAGTTGACATCAAGTCGCAGGAACTTCTGGACAGGTCAACACCGGTGTAAAGTAGGGTGGTACAGGCAGAAGCCTGTGTTGGGGTGCATGTTCATAGTTTCGGACCACAGTTGTTTAGATTTCGTTGGCCTCACACTTATCGGCCAGTCCAAATTGTGATGTGATGTGCGATGCCTGATCCGGCAAGTTGTGTAGAAGACAAGTCATTCATGCAGGAACGGACCGAAAAGACATCTGATCGCTAGCATAAGTTTGAACTTTGAAGGGGCGTAAATACTCCAAGGACAGAGGAACAACTCTGAGAGGGGATATCATACTTTTGTCTATTCAACTAACTAAAAACACCATTGAGCAGATGACATTACGTAGTCGAGCTATAATGGAGAGTCACGACAGCCTCTATTGAGCACGGTGTTGCGATAGTCTCGACGCAAGACTATGTGCGTTGGATGGAGGTTGTCTTTGTCTAGCATATGTGATTTGCGTATTCTCGTTTTGGTTCCTAAAGGCCTCCATGGCTTCCGTTGCCGCGCTGACGTCGCGGAACTGGACAAAGGCTTTTCTCAATGGCTCATTCGCCTCTTTTCTGTCTACACCAGAGGAAAAAAAAACGTGTTCTCAACACCGATGGCAAGAAAAAAAAAAAGCGCGCACGACGTACCAAACCGAACCGCCAATATGTCGGCTGCAAGGCTGCCAAACATGGCCCGTACCTCCGCCTCCGACCTCCCCTGAAACTTGAGCACCAAGAGCGTGTCGCAAGGTTGGACACTTCCCGACATGCTCCTCGTCTGTTGCGCGTGCTCCACAAAGATTTGCCTGTCAAGCAGGAAAATGGGATCCGTGGCATGCGCCTCGACAAAGTTGACCGCGTCCGCAACCGACTCGAACTGGACGAACCCAGCACCACGAGGGATACCCGCGCCTGAGGTAACTAACCATTGACGTTCAGATTAGCACAGAGACGCTATTTATTTTTGCCCAGACGGGACGTACGTAGTTTGACGGACACGACTTTGCCAAACTCGGAGAAGGCATCCTTGAGTTCTTCGGCGGTCACTTTGTAGGGAATGTTTGCAACGTAACACGTTCCGGATGGGGGATATGAGACTCGGGTGTCATCCTGGTTCTCCGTGCGGATTGCTGGTACAACTGAGAACCGTCGTAAATTCGCGCATGATGGGACCGGATGCCGTGCAACATGGGAAAGGTAGAGAGTACTGAGGGGACGCGAACATACCCTTGTCGCCTGGGCTGCCGACAATCTAAGGGGACTCGAACGAGCCAACAGAGTTCTGGAGAGCATGGCAAAGACAGAAAGTGGTAGAGTGACAAGTTTTATATTGCCGTGTCTATACACGTCACACGAAGGTCACAAGCGTGACATAGTCGTTACACAACAGAGAGCTACAGATCCACAAAAAGTTCAAAGTACAGTCATGAACCCATGTCCAGCACACATCCATCGTCATAGTCGTTTCAGAGCCTTCTTTCGCTTTTCAACGCCAGTAGTTCCTGACGCCGCCGTTCTCTTCACTGCTTTCGAGGCTGTGCCAAGCGTGACTACGTTGGAATCCGCGGTAGATAGCGGAGAGGGTGACGTCACGCGTTCCTTGCCATCTTTACTCGAGCAAGACGTCGCTGGATGCGATGGCTGAACGTTTTCGGAAGAAGATGGTAGTGGTTGTGATGACAGGAAGGAGGTTGGTAAAATGGGAATCGCATGTGCAAGCGCTGGGGCACTCGGGAGTGGGGCGGGTAGCGGAGTGCTGATCCCCGAGTCCTTCCCAACGGCGGGTTCAAACTCCGGAGGTTTCGTTCGAGGAGTGGCATGCACGCTCGTGATGAGTTTGGCGCGCGAAAAGTAGCTGTCGTAATCTTCCAACAAGAGTTTCCCGGCTTCTTCGTCAAGGGCGGATTCAGGATTCGGATAGATGAGGAGACATTTTACGGTCACCAGAATGTGTCCGATACCGTAGCTTGATTTCCAATCCTTCTTGAGCGTGTTCACACAAATTTCACCCACGGAAGAGACGTTGGGATGGAAGATCTTGGTAGCAAACCAGCCTGCAAGACGCGTCAAAAATGAGATTGCACTCAGAATGACTTTACGTACATTTCGGAGGAGCAGCAGGGAACTCTTCGGTGAATTTAAACCGTACTCGGAAATACCCTCCAGCATACGGCGTACCCTCTGGTAACGGGCAAAAACACGCTCAGTTTGAATGAATGCACGAGAAAACATGGATTCTTACCAGGCCCCTCAATGATCCCAGTAACATCAAGAATATTCTCATCACTGGTGACAATGCGAATACCTTCCGGAGGGCTCTTCTTGAGTTCCGAGATTTCGCGCATCAAACGACGCATTGTAGCTGGTGTTACGGGCTATGACGCGCAATGTAAAAGTTAATATAATCATACATTGACGTCGTGCATGGATTGTGCGACATACCATGTTGTAGATGCTCGGGCACACGAAACAGGTTGAAAGTTGGTCAGGTGGCCGAACGGTTGGTTCGAAAATGCTTAACGATTCAAACTCCGCACACCCTGTTTGGGTCACGTGTGACAAAGTCAATCACGTGAAGACAAAAGTTCTACGCTCAGCAAGTTGTCAATGTATATTGGTCACAGCAAGACATCAAATCTAATCCGTTAGCGCAGCTAAATAGCTCTGTAGTTTAAACTATTAGAACAGAGAAGGGAGAACGAATACCGGACTCAAACCATACCTCTCTTTCTTCCAAAAACCCTAGATATGTCAGTGCAACAGCAACCCAGAGACTCGTATCCACACCCAGGATCCTCTCCTCCGCACGATCTATCTCCAATATCCCGGTGAATGAACCTACTGCCAATAACGGTGTTCTGTCGTGGAACGTAAGCAGTGGTGTGGGTATCTTGGGAATGAGTTGTGAAAGCCGTTGTCGTGGTTGCGTTGACGGACCAGCCACCAGTTGTGCATAGCCTGGTTTATCCAGCGCACAGAGGGTGAAAGATACAGAATGAGAAGGTTTGTGGTTCTGAAAGAGTGAGATGGCACGCGTCAACAGGGATCTCTCTTCACCAGGTTGGGGACCAGGGATGTGCGGGGACGAGTGAGGTGCAAGAAGAAATTGCGTGATCTTTGTTGGTACCACTTTTGGTGCGTTCGGGACCCTGGGAAGAACTGATCTGATAGTGTCAATTTTGGCGTCGATTGGCGGAGGTGATGATGGAATAGGGACGGCTGGCGCTGAGGGAGGTGTAGGAGGATAGGAGTGCACGGATGAGCCCAGACTATCGGTCGAAGATTTGTGACTCTCGGCTGCTGAAACCTCGGGGAGAGGAGGGTATACATTTGTACGACACGAAAAGGACAAGGCTGCATCGGTAAAATTCGGAGAAGAACGGGGTACCGAGAGCAATGAGATAAAGACCCCGCGGGGAAATGTTGGGGATCGGATGCGAATGTACCACCCTTGTTTTGGTCGGTGGATGATCCAACAGATGGTCGATGTTTGGTTATGCTACGACAGCTTTTTACTCCAAGTATAAGTCGAATAACACAAAGAACTCACAACAATGTGTTCAATGATCTCTTGGTCTGAGAGGAAGCGTTCCTGGTGCACTTTGAGAACGGGAGGAAGAATTGTGTCGAGTAGGCCGTACTTTATACCATATAACTCTGGGTGAATTCTCTTCGAGCACATTAACTCGCAAGTCAGATATCACATCGGAACTAGGACATCAAGATGAACGAACGAAAGTCATGGGAGACCAAAAATGGCAGGAACCTTTGTACCACATATCTGGCAAGATTGGGATTATGCATTTGGTGCATCTATGACTCTGTACCAGCGTCCGAGCACCAGGCAACGAGACGAAGAAATTGGTCGAGTTTTGAACGACCGACGGGGAAGTATTTATGAGTGGCTGTGCGGAGCCAAATAGTCTGATCACCAGGATAGGGGTCAAATGCCATATTTGCTCGTTGTCCCTATTGCCCTCGGGAAGAGAACCCATGTACATATTACAGGGCAGAAGATCGCTGCAACTGTCTGCTCATTGTCAGGCTACTACGCGGCAGTGCTCGAGAGACGAACCACAATCGGATCGGAGCAACATACTCGAAGCAATATACAGAATAATGTGGTATAGTAATAACAAGACGCCTAGATATCGTGTCACGAAAAAGTCTACAATGCAATCGTAGAATGTAGAGGAACATGCCAGTTGTAGAACTTTGTATACTCGTCGTATCCGATTTGAGCTTGGTCGAGAAGCTCCTTGAGATGTTTTTGACGTGCATCACCAAACGACGGAACGACTGGCGCAAAGGAGATGTTCATCTCGTGCGCGATACGGTCAGCCACCCTCGCCTTCCAAACCTTCCAAACATCTCTTTCATCTGGAACGAACGTATCCAGTAGGGTCAGCACGTCGATGCTGTCAACAGGGCGAGGGATGCCGCGACACAGGACGAGACACTGGAATGTCGCTGCAGCAGCCAAGGTGTCGAATTCCCACCTCCGGGTCGGCGGGGAACCGAGGATGTCGAGGAGCTTCGCGGTCCGGATACGGTAGTTTTGGGACGAGATGAAGTGGATGATCAACAAGATGTATGGGACAAGCCGAAGCCAGATTGTAGGCTGGACGAGGGCGTTGAATAGAGGTTCTTTCACTATTGCGAGTTCGTATATCGAAATCAGTAGAAAGGTAGGTGCGGCGCTGACAAGGTGTCTGAGGGCTGCAATGAATACCGTTTTTAAGAGTTCGTCGAAATCGACATCTTCACGCCGATTTCTGCGAATCAGGGCGCGGACTATATCGGTTCCCACCCTCGCAAAATATACGACAGCAATGAGCGCCAGTGGAACGAAAACCATTATAAGAGACGGATTGAAGATAAACCAAAAACCCGCCAGTATGGCAAACGGTGCGCCTTGGCACGAAGCTTTTAAGGCCTCGCAGAACACCTGCTGAGCGAATTGCCATATCTCCACCTGGTAGCTCCTTGCAAGGGTGTGAGACATGCTGAAGCTACTCTCTGAGACTGCTTCGAGGACGTTTTGGGGGCCGGTTAGAACCAGGGTGAAGTCGCGACCTAGAAGTACAGCACAACCAGGTGTAGAAACATCTGACCTCCGAACAAGAGTGAGGGTACCATCTCCAAGGAGAACAGCATACAAGGTGGGCATGAATATGTCCACAATAGTGAACATGCACTGGACCGCGGCACTGGATGATAGAAGGCCAGCGAAGAAGGCAAACCAAGCGCCGATCCAGTCACCGAACCAATAGGTGACCCACTCGCCCATCCATTTGCAGTACAGACTGAAGTCGACCGGCGAGAATATATACAGGATGGGGGAGATGAGGATCTCGAGGAAAATCACCATGACCGCGAAGCCATGGAAATCAGCCGGCACAGTATAATCCCTTTCTTTGATTTCCTGTGAGACCTCGTCCAAGTCGATCACCGCAACACGAGGCGGGTCAACTCGATCCCTAGTTGATGAGGCGTCGTGAAGATTTTTCTGCTGCAGATCTCTGCTATGTTCCAAAAGTAGTCTTGCCAGACTTCCGGATCTGTGTTTCTTAAGGCTTGATAACGGGTAGAGAAGATCGGGCCCTTGGTGACCTCCAGTCAATATCATGGATAGGGATAACGACCAAAAGTCGAGGATGATTGTAGCCAAGTCTTCTGGTCTGAGGCAAAGTTCCATGAATCTTGAAGGAAATGCTGGGGACCTGGATACGAAGAATCGCAATTCGCGAGTTATATTCACCCAAGAGAAAGGTTTACGATTCGATTCCTCTTGGGAGTCGTCCAACTCGTCGACCTCGGCGCCAGATGGACCTGAGGGCCCAGTTTGCAGCTCTGCGGGGTGAGACACGCATCAGCAAGACAACTGAACAAATAGAAGTAAACGAGACCTGGTTCAGAGTCAATTAAATCCAGCGGAATCTGGGACATGGTGGAATGAAGGAAATCGTTGGGTATTCGGTTCCCATTCGTAACACAACATGATATACCGTCATGTTTGAGTGGCTGTGCCGAGCGTGATCTTCGGTTCAATGCCACCATCCCCTGCGTTTGGATGGCTGTGTGTCGCTCACACCATCGCTGACCTTGCATTTCGTGCAGCGCAGATCAGAGCTGCACGGGCACTACCCAGCTCATTCCCGCAGGCGACTACAAAGAGGAACAAGCCGGACGGTATCCAAAACGGCATTCGCAACTCCGTTGAGCCACTTTTAGACCCACATGTGACCGGAAAAACCGACGCACTTGTAGTTCCTGCTGTAGAAGGTTCCTCCATTCATGACGAACCTGACCCACGTCAATTGAAAATATTTCCCGGGTACCGAGATGACACCTCGTTTCCGAAGCTCTCTGGTGCAATGGAAAGCAGTGATGTAAGTACTTTGACGCTCATATTAATTCGTTCAGGGAACAAACAACGTTAGTAACCCAGTTAACGTCGTCCGTTGTTGACCAGCCTATAGAGGTTGCACCAGCGCCCCCTTCCATCGAACCCCAAATTTCGGACCGTGCCGTACGCAACCTGCAATCATCCAAGGTGCCTGCGTCTAGAATAGGTCGCTTGTTCCACTACGGAGGTACGTTCGACGTATGTATGTACGCAGTGCATGTCATCAAAAATTGCAGGTCTCGCGGCATCTCTGGGTTACGGAGCTGCCTCGGAAATCATCCGACGATCGACAACGTCTTCGGATGACCGTAAACGAGGTTCCTTGATGATGACGGAGGCCAATATCAAGCGACTTGTTTCAAAGCTTTCGCAGATGAGGGGTGCTGCTCTCAAGCTAGGTCAGTTCATGAGCATACAAGGTTTGAATGTTATCGCTTCAAACAACGGAGCTATCCTTATAACGGTGAACCAGACACGCATATACTCCCACCCGAAGTGGACAAGATATTCAGACGGGTACAGGACAGTGCTCACTATATGCCCGACTGGCAGATGGAGGTTATTGTGAACTTTCTACCGATCGTACTGGTTGCTTACGTGGAATCCGTAGCAAGTGCTCGTGTCCGCCTTGGGTTCATCGTGGGCAGACAACTTCACCTCATTTGATCGTATACCCTTTGCAGCCGCCTCGATCGGCCAAGTTCACAAGGCGGTTTTGAGTCCTTCTGTCTCACCCACCGGTCTGGAAGAACGAGTCGCCGTTAAAGTACAATTTCCGGACATTGCAAACTCAATTGCCAGTGATCTCGGTTACGTCAAGTTACTGCTAACTGCTGGGCGTCTGTTACCAAAGGGCTTGTTCCTGGACCGGACAATCCAGGTAAGGACTAGTATGCATTTTGTCGACGCCGCTAATAGAAAGGTCTTTCAGGTCATGAAAGATGAGTTGGCTGATGAGTGCGACTACTCGAGGGAAGCGCAATGTTTACGTCGATATAATTCGACGGAGCTTCTTGGCCAGGATCATCGCTTCAAAATACCCTGGGTATGGGACGGCAGTACTGACCGTGTGCTCGTTATGGAACACGTCAACGGTGTCAGCGTTGGAGAACTATCTATCTCTGCCCTTCCACAGGAGGAGCGTAACGAGGTACTGGGATTGGCGAAAGAAAGATCCGTCGCTTTGTTGACTCCGTCGACAGATCGCAACACGCATTGTAGGGCTTTGTTTGCGGGAGCTTTTCCAGTTCCGGCTGATGCAGACTGACCCCAACTGGACCAACTTTTTGTGGAATTCCACAACTCAACAGGTTGGTTGTGTATTGGTTTTGGTATTTTTTTGGGGATTCATCACCTCCTAGATCTCGTTGGTCGATTTCGGTGCCACACGGGAATATACCAAAGATTTCATGGATAATTGGCTGCACCTTCTTCGGGCCGCGGCAAGCGAGGACCGCGATGCATGTACTAACTGGAGTCTTAGACTGGGTTACCTCATGGGTGAGGAGAACGAGGTCGGTGCATGCTATGCAAGTTTAACTGCCACTTACCCTGTCGCTTCTTAGATCATGTTGAATGCCCACGTAGACTCTATGATTCTGCTCGCGACACCCTTTAGACCGTCGACGCCTCAGCCGTTCGCGTTCGGACCAGGTACTCCTTGGTCAGATATCACAGCCCAGATTCGTGCACGCATTCCTATCATGCTTCAGCATAGACTTACTCCACCACCCCGAGAGACGTATAGTCTCAACAGGTAAGTTGCTTACATGTCGCTCCACTGGGTTCTTGCTGACAAATTCAAGGAAATTGAGTGGTGCATTCTTGCTCGCCTCGCGGCTGGGCGCTGTCGTTGATGCGAAGGGACTATGGGATGACGCAGTCGATGGCTATCAGCTCACAAAATAGTGACCGACTGCAGATGTCTTTCGTGAGCTAAGTGAGAGATACGCTTAGGCGTACTTCGACCAGGGTCTGACTACTTAAATTGATAGGATGTAGGTACCATGCGCATGCTACGCAGGCATTTAGGTCGCTCGCATGTAGGATGCCACCCCATTTTCCCCGAACACGACAAAAATTGTTTAGCAAACGTTCGCCATGCATGACATACTGTTGATAGGTGCTCGTTTATAAGATGATAGTAGCCTCCATCCTCTCAGAACGGACCCGCAAGAATGATGAACGTTTGAACCCACTTCTACCGCTTCTGCTCTACTTTCTTTCCCCAAACTCACTGCTGTCCCCCGTCATGAATATCCTTCCCTTGCGCTTGCTTTTTATTGACATCGCTAACCCAAACGACTCCATCAACAGGAACGTTTTCACCGGCGTCTCGATGTTTCCTGCCAAACTCATTCAACATCCTTTCTAGAATCAAGAATGAAACGTGTATATACTTGGATCAATGTGTGGTGGAGTGCATGGGTCCCCTCTGTCGACCGCGGCTCTGCCACGACGCTTCGAGACTGGAGTGGAGGCGAACGAACGGGACGGCGTGGACGGCGCGCCTGCCCGATTTTCGGTGTCTGGAAGTCGTTCCACGAGTTGGCGTGCCTTGGCATCGAGCTCGGCTTCTTCGTTCTCGAGATCGCGGAGTCGACGAAGAAGTTGGGGGATGTGGTAGACGATGCCCGAGGCTGCGTCGCTGAGCGTGTAGGGATCGGACGTGTTAGTGATGGGTGGGGACAGAGTTGGTCGAGGTCCAGACATGGTCTACGGTTCTGTTGATTGTGGGGAGGAGCGGACAAAGTAGTGGGTGCGACGGTGTGCGGCTGACGATGGTCCTGGGTTTCCAAACTGGACTGAGGCTACGTGGCTCAGTTTCATGAGGCGATTGCGATACAGACTACTTAATGCTAGACGCTAATTGTGCTGGTTTGGCGTGTCGGCACGCGAGTTCAACGTTTCGGACCGGTCATCTTGTAAACATGCAGATTGTTTGACAAGACGAAACATTATTGGATCGTCCCTGTAGTAGTATCGAGTTCTCATCTCCGGACGGGTGGGACGCTGATAACGTTGACGAGCTTCAGCTCCGAATGCGATGAGCTACCAGGATGTATAAGTCAGGGTCCGGCCTCGTGTTCAGTACAAGTTGATCTACTGGGTGTCCCTCGTAACAGAAAATATATACATCCAATAGCATCTAAAGACTTTGAATGGCACACCGACAGGGTCGGACTGAAAAGCCAGCTTGAAGTTCTCCGTTAGCAAGAGGAACCAACAATGTTCACACTGTCATGGGTGTAGCGGATCGCTCAGCATCTGAGAACGTCTCCACCTCTGTCGTCTTCCAGATTACCTGCAGTCATCACTCCAATAAGCCCGCAACTACTAAATCCACTTCGACTATGAAACACACCTGAGGTGCAAGGACCAACTCTCCCTCTCCACTCTGTCTTTCGCTCTTGGTTCCATCGGACACATGCAGTGAGTTCATGAAGAATTCCAAGTTGGTGCTGTTTGTTGACTTCTCGCACTCAACATATTTCCTCGCGTTCAAGTTGGCAAGGAGGCTGATGCAGTATATCGGGCATTGAGGAATAATGAACGCAGTGTAGATTAAATTTGATGGCAATAGATGCAGCTGTCGTATTAAGATGAGCATGTAATGTGCTACTCCGTGACAAACGACACCCACCAAGATGACAGTCAGGAGAGCGAATATAGCTGTCCAGGTACCCGTATTCACCGCAAACACAATGAGGCGTTGTAAAAGTTGCACCGCACTTACAATCCAACATTTATAATCAGTAAATCTTGTAAGACGACAGATGCTTACCTTGCAGACTTGCAGGCGTTCCGTTGGCGGACCAATAAGAACGTCATGCAAATAGCGATTAGGATGTCTATTCCGGCAGCGACGGAGAGACCCAAGGTTGCTATGATCTGTGAGTGGGAGTCGTAAGTTGTCATCCAAATGCGAGGCGTCCTAATGCATATGCCTACCACGAATGGTCTGGTAGTGAGGACGGCGGGGCCAACCACGTGTACGCTGGGAACGAGTAAGAGGAGAAGTCCGAAGAATAGAAACAAACGCACCCATTCGCACTATACAACGCTTTACCGATAAAAACTGGTTTCGGGTCAATGTTTACTCGTGTGAATGCGACCAAGATAACTTACTGATACAACAGACTAATAGTCCAAGACCATGTTAGATTTCTGTACCCCAACTTATGTAGAAATCTCACCAAATTCGACGAGGGCCACCGTAATCTACATATGTTACAGGGTTGAAGCAACTGAAACCACTTAAATGCACGCTCCTTACCCATATTAGCGGGAAAATGATCTTCTTCCCACTAACTGAACGACTGTGAGTAAACGGGATTGTGACTTCGATATCGAGACACACAAACGTAGATTCGATAGATAAGAAAGCCTTGCGTGGGTAGAGTAACTAGGGCCTGAACAGATTAGTAACTGTCCAAGGGGGTGAAACAAATTGTTACTGTAGCGAGGTTCAGCAGCTATTATCTGTCAGCAGAACGACCATGGATATCAAGTGTGAGACTTACGATGAGTTCACTGCGGAGAATATGAATAAATAGAAAACAGAATGTAAATTAATCACTCACGGAACGCCGGTCGCAAACGGAACACCGATCGCAAACGGAAGTGGGTGTCGTAGGCCAGCCATGATATATTTGAAGGCTATACGAAACACAATGTAAACGAGGTATCGTGTACATCGAGAAACGAACCGCCAGCAACACTCAAAGCTTCATGGATCGTATTGATTGCCCTATGATGCAGAATGAGTTACATCACGCGCATAACAAAGATGAGACTTCACCACTGAATTGCCACCTGGGTGGAGAAATGGGACAATGTAACGTTAAGGATACTATCATTGTAGGCATTCTCGCAAGCTAACTTACAAGCATTCTTATGCTCCAAGGATCACGCTGATAGCTAGAACAGAAACGTGGTAAGCTACCCACTTGATGAGCGCACAGAAGACATGGTCCTGACTGGACATAGTAGAAGAATCTGCAATGAAAATAAGACAAGTAACTAGTGTATATTGATGAATGGGACTCACGTTTGCATGCAAACGACACCGTAAAATGCAGTTGACATAATGGAACCAAAAAAGATCGAACCGTATAGTGGACCCAATGGCGGGGTAGGTAGGGTCTCGATCGCTGACATGGCTCAACTTCACTTTGCAAGCAGGAACTGGAAGCCTCGCAAAAAGAGTAAGCTGGTTCGTTATATAAGTTGATGGGGAGTAACAGTTAGCCGAGATGAAGTATCATTATTCTGTTGAGCGTCACGTTCGGAGAACTCTGGCAGGAACCACCTGCCACCCGCCACGACCAGTGCCACATGGAGTGATAACTACGGCGTTTTTGGGCTCCAGTCAGCCGATGAAATGTAAACATGATATCCCCAATCGATATTCATGGCTCCCCACTGCCACATGTCATGCCAACACATGCCATCGCCACTTTAATGGCGGGCTCATGGAAAAATTGTCAGCCATTCATCCATGATCAATGCGGCCACTGCCATTCGCACGACAGTGGACTTGGATTCTGACACATGACATTGATACGATGACCTACCTTTCTCATAACCACCCTACACCATCCTACATTGCCTCCACGAGTTCAGAACAAGGTTAACCCCGGCATTTGCCACACTGATTCAACATCTGAATTGTCAGCGATCAGGAGCTGTAGTCCATCAGCAGCCAAGTATTCGTGGCTTACTGCCTTCCTGTCGACGTTCACCATCGCCATTTAACTTGCGTTTGATCATCAGACTCAGATTGTCCACCCGCACGGGCGTCCAAACTGCACCCATCCGTTCGGCTCTTGAACGACGCTGAACAGGCAGAGTAGAAGATCGAGTTAAATGCGTGTGGTGGGGCTAGCTTCCGCCTACCCATGATGGCGAGCATCTTCGAAAACCCTAATGTAGCGGCTGGCATCTTCTGTGTCCTTTAGCTTTTCGGATCGTACGCGTCTACGAAGCTTGTATTGTGACCAGAAATCTGTCTGGGAGTAGTGGTGGACTAATAGCTCCCACTGTTAAGATAGTACATCTAGGAGAAAGTTTGCGATCGCAGAGGTGATTTTCCCATCGATCAGAGCCTTCGCCTGGAGGTCTCTAGCTGGGTAGTTGAGTATCTTCTCCTTCTCGCGTCTTTGGGAGTCGCGAAATACACTGAGTCACATGACGAATGTAATTTAGACCCTCAGGCTTATCAGTGGGAGTGTCCCATTCGATTTCTATCTTACTTATCTTTCGTCAACGGTATTCTTAGAATTCGAATTCGACAAGATATGTAGCTGCCTGCTGCATGCCCGTTTTTCCCGTGAGTCTCTGTTTTTCCCTGACACAATGACCAGTGTTCAGACGTATTCTGAGTTCAAACCTCTTCTAAGTGAGTGGCTACTCCGAGTAGACTCTAATTTTTAACGCTCGTCGATGTCACCTTGTAGGCCAAAGCGTCGGATATGGTGTGGTAGTTGGTGCGCCTGCTGATTCTTTTGCAGCCCACTATTTTGATCGAGGCAAAGGGGTCGGATTCTTCTTTGCATCCATCATGCTGATATTGACGATGCTACAACGCAAATTCTTCAAGTTTTCCCCCGCATCTTCCGAGGAATTCACTGTATGTCCAATGGTTGTGTGTATCTCATCGGTCATTGTTATCCCTCACACGTTACAGAGTGCTTCCAGGAGTATTAAAGTTCCTACCCGCCGTTTGTTCGCGTGATGCATAATTACTGAACTTTTCTCTAGCCCGGTCTAGTCTGCTGCGGAATGTTTGTGTTATTTCCTCATCAAGTAACACGTTAATACTCACCTCACGGTTTACCCTTAAATCAGTGTAAGTGCCTGGACATGGAGTGCAACCCTTCTCCAGTCAAGTACGGCGGCATACACTTTTGGTTGGTTTCGTTTGTTCTTTGAAATTCAGTTGTTTATCTTGCGGCAGGCGTCAGTGGACCGTGGTAAGCATACTTGTTCCATGGCCCATTTCAACTGTCAAACTTCGTTGTTCCGGAGGTGGTACGGCGCTGGTGGAACTATTCAAGTTTGCATGTTTGGCATGGTTGCGTCCAAAGTAAAGATGAATGCGAATGGTGCGCACACGTTCCTGGAGATAGCCAAGGCGCGATTCGGAACACCTGGTCATATTCTCTTCACATTCTACGGTTTTGTCTGCATCCTGATTGTTTGCGGGTCATTGCTCCGTGAGTCCACCTCAATTTTGAGCATATTGGTGGTTTTCACATTCGTTGCTTAGTCGGAGGAGCGGCGACTGTGAATGCGCTCACGGGGATGAATATCAACGCGGCTTGTTTCTTGCTGCCCATCGGGATCGCAGTATACGTGATCTTTGGAGGCTTGCGTGCGACATTCATCTGTGACTGGACTCACACCATTATTCTCTTCGTCATCATCTACATATTTATTTTCAGAGCCTAGTCAGTCCCATCACATTCTTTGGTGCGGATTGACCTGATATTGAATTTCACTTGTAGCGGTACTTCCCCTGCAATCGGAAGCGTCTCAGAGCTGTATCGTTTGTTGCAGCAGGCGGCGATTGACGTCCCGGTGGAGGGAAATCAGGATGGTAGCTATCTCACTATGAAGTCCAATCAAGGTCTCGTGTTCGGTGCGGCGAGCATCCTTTCCGGCTTTGCTGGGGTATTCTGTGATCAAGGTGAGCTTGAACCTCACTTAGATTGGCTCGTGGCAGACAAATATACATACAGGGTATTGGCAAAGAGTGAGTAGACGGGATCTGAACCACATGCGACCTAGAAAATAATCCAACTTTAGGCGATTGCCAGCCAACCTGAAACGACAACAAAGGCATATGTGGGAACAATAATCCAGTTGCTTCAGTCACATACGAAAGTACTAATCACATCTTAGATGCTGGGTGGCCTTTCGTGGTTTGCAGTGCCTTGGGTGTTTGGCTCTTGTCTTGGTCTGAGTGCCAGGGCCCTCCTTAACAATGTAAGAGCTACTTTGTCCATATGCTCCTTGCGGTTAATTGTTATTTCCAGCCAAGCTTTCCGACTTACCCCTCCCCATTGTCTCCGACACAGACAAGTGCAGGGCTAGCTGCACCGGCAGCTGCAGCAGTCCTCATGGGCAAAGGAGGCGCCATTGCCGTTCTGCTCGTCGTATTGTGAGTAAATAATATCTCCAGTATATAGGTTCCTCTCAACCTTGCCCAGCATGGCGGTCACGTCCGCTGCGAGTTCTGAACTCATTGGGGTATCGAGCCTCTTGTAAGTGTAATATTATCGGGACATTGCATTATGCATACCACTCACTACTGTTGACACGTTAGTTCATATGAGTATGAATATGAACGCTCTGTACGCTTGCACTTTGCTGACCTATGCCAGTATATATCGAACGTACTTCAGACCCCATGCGACGGGCGAAGAAATCGTGAGAGTATCCCATTATTTTATCTGCTTCTGGGCTGTCTGGATGGGATGTTGGGCTTCCATTGTAAGAACGCTACTATTTACCATTGCGCACAAGTTGATGTACGTTGTAGCTCAATGCCGGCAATATCAACCTAGGATGGGTGAGATTTCTATTCGCCTAATTGAGCTTCGAACTGATGGCCGTGTACCTAGCTCTATTATGTGCAGTAAGTCCTGTGTCGTACCAACCAGGCGGGCTAGCTAAATCATTCAAGGGGCGTGGCTTTGAGCCCTGCGGTTATACCAATTGCGCTCACGATTTCGTGGTCGAAACTGACGCATGCTGGCGTGTTCTGTGGGGCGATAGGCGGGGCCGTTCTAGGGATGCTAGCATGGATGATTGGTTGCTGGAAGATATATGGTACGTCGAGATGTTTGTTTCATGATCCAGGCCGCCGATAGCGTGTGACAGGGCAAATTAATATTCCCAATCTCGCGGAACCATATTCCGCCGTATGCAGTGGACTGACGGGCATTCTATTTTCTGGAATACTTACGGTATCGGTGTCCTTGATGAGTAAGTGGGATGTCGCATTGGATCGATCCGTTCTTTATACGCCAGTACAGGTCCCACGGAGTATGACTTTGCCGGGACACGCGCGATTGCCATGCTAAATGACCACGCCGACGACTCACATGCTCATGAAGACTCTAAAAATAGCACCAGTACAGGAGGAGTGTCTCCTGACGTCGAGAAACAGCAAGAAGAATTGTCGAGTAATTCGGATGTGTCAAACAGCGAGGAGGAGAAAATGGCCCAGCTCAAACGCGTCTTCAAAAAGGCATTCATCTACTCGACGATTTTCACGGCGATAGTAATCATCATTGGTAAGATGTTCCATGCTGAAATGATCTCGCGCTAATATTTGCCAGTACCCTTGCCGATGTTTTTTTCGCACTATGTTTTTAGTCGGGAGTTTTACACGTTCTGGACTGCCTGCTCGATGTACGTTTTATTTGTTCATTCACGTTGCTTGGTGCGGTTCGTTGATCTTGCTGACACAGTATATGGGCCTTTGCGAGCGGAACGTTCTGCATTATCCTGCCGCTGTGGGAGTCTCGTAAGGAAATGGTGACGATACTGGGGGTGGCATGTCGTAGCATTCAAGGAGTGCCCTCAGGCTCGACATGATCACGTTCCCATTGTCGGGGATTTGGGCTTCTGGGGTGGTCGTAAGACAATAGGGACAATAGAGAGATGTCGCTCTTTTGTTTAGTCGCGCCAACGTTTTCGGCTTTTCTTATTGTCTCTGGATCGGAGGTTGGTCCGTGGTTTATGAGATGGCACGACCATATCAGGGAAATGCTGGGGGTCGTCTTCCTTATAAGGCAATATTCCGTATGGGTGGCATGACCTCCCACTCTTTTGTCTTCGACCAACTTGGCCACCCGCCGCCACCCCCGCATAGAATGGAGCGTATTTATGATGCAGGCTCTGTAAAGCCCTTAGCAGCCCGGTTGCAGGACATCCCACCGCACTCGCATCGTTCCACCATCATCCTCAGACATGAGTGCACTACCTAACATCTGGGCACCCCGCCGCGCTGGTCCGACCACACACATTCCCGCCGATGATCTGCAACTACGTGTGCATGCATCCCGGGAGTCAGAAGCCACCGCAACCCCCACCCTAGACTCGAGAATGAGCAGTACACCCACCCTGCCGCCCACGTCACATCACTCGCCGAGACAGTTGCACGACGATGCGCTGGGCGAATTCTTTGGAGGACGGAGCCAACGCACACGGACACAACACCGCGTACCTCCACCGTACTCACCAGACTGGGACGGCGAAAAGCTTCCCCAGTATACCTCGTCCCCCGATTTCGAGGTGGACACAGTCGCACGACACCTGTTCAAATACGGATTCCGTACGTTCGTCTTGCCGATGTTGATGATCCTTGGCTCACTGTTGATAACCTAGTCTTTCCCCTCTTCTGGGCCATCGGCGTCTACTTTTTATTTTCACCGATGCGTGTGTCTGCGGATTGGCAGTCGGACAGGACGGAAGAGGAAAAGGCCAAGCTGCTCTCCGAGATGAGAGACACGGAGGTCAAGTGGGCCAAGCGATGTCTATGGGCTCTACTCTCGTTTTTCATCTGTCTCATGATTCTCATCGTTGCAGTCGTGGTCTCGAGGCATTGAGGTGGCTGGGCCACCGAGCCTATTTGACACACTTTTTCTTCCCACTTTTTCCGGACGGTCTTGGGATGCGCTCATAGAGGTGCCATCTCTTTACGCTTGTTTAGTTCAGAATTAAAAGCAAACTTGTATTGTTGGCGTCATTTCTTGAGCACTCGTTTCACTCTCTTTCAATACTTATGTTGTATCTATCCGGCGACACGCATTGGCATTTGCTACAATGGTTTTTACCCTTTACCGCTGCATTGATCGATGATCACGGAACCTGTCGTGCATGCTCCGCAGTCCGCACGTTCTCAACCTTTCAACACCTCTCAATGTTTTACGTTTTACATCACAATTTGGGGTCCCAGATAAGGCGAAGCCGTCTTCCAACAACGGTACCGGGCTTTAGATTGTCACAGGTATACTCGCAGGTACTGATCAATAATGATGTGGTGACCCTGAGTGATCTACTGATAATCATACTTGACCACTTGCTGTCATTTCGATCATTGTTTCGATCACTTTTTAGCACTGCCCATTACTTTTGACATCTTTCGATTTATCCTGTTCGTCTTGTTGGCCTTCTGTGCTAGTATCTCAACCCACTGCACTCATTTCATTCAGTGGTATGCTCATTTCTAATTTCTAATTGCTGCTGTGAGTGCAAGGAAATCGGTAACTCGGCCCGAATGCCCAACACGTGCCAGCGACAAATTCCTTGTCAAACTTCAATCAAGCAAGCTTGCCCACCACATTAATTCCTCGAGGTTCGATCACCCCACAAAAAAAGTCCGTACTACGATGGTCAATTGTAAGCAGGCGATCTCCACGCACGACGTGCTGAACCAAGCCTCTCATTCCCACGCCTGCCACCAGTCGCCGAGCTGAAAGCCAAGGCGGAAAAGGCCAGGGAAACGAGCGTCACCAAAATGAGCAACACGCGCGACCGTTTTTCGAGCGTACCAGCTTCCCGGGCCAACTGGGATCCCAACTGGAAGCGTGCACCTCCGCCACCGGCGTCCAGCGCTGGGTCGCGTGCATCGACAAGCGCTGGCGGGCCACCTGCACTGCCGTCACTAGACGGACCGCCTGTGGTTCCTCGCCGTTCACGCGCGACGGAGACCAGGGTGGACCAGTCGAGTGAGGTGTCCCCTTCGTATATACCCCGTCCGCCACCGGCGCGCGTTGGGAGCAGGTATCCGCCTAGTCCCACGAGCCGTGTGACGTCCCAAGACGTCACGGACGGGGACTTGAAGATTGACTGGGCGAATCTGAGCGGGGAGGACAAGCGCGCGTTCTTTGGGTGGTTGGACGAGTTTTTTTCTCGGTATCTCGGGATCACGTTGGGTGTGAGAGAGGAGGAAGAGTCTGGATCGTTGCCTGTGCGGAACGTGCAGGTTACGAGAGCGCAGGTGAGCACGTGGATCTCGTTTTTTGATCATTTCAGGGTCGTGATCCGACGTCATTTAGCCAATTGTCAACACGGCGACGCGACCTCAGATGTGACACCTTATGAATTGCGAAAGGGACCTAGGCCCATATGTACATACGCAGTATGTGGGTCGCGGACAAGATTAGTACTAAATTATCTAGAAATGGATGCGATGGGACGTAATGGTAAGGTGTCCAGTAGGGAGAGATGCCGTCAACGATATCCTGTGTCTCATCATGAAATGTTGATGCACGTCATGTGCGCAAAGGTCCATTTAATGTGACGATGTGCGTTCGCAATCTGGATGTGGCATCTGGAACAGGTTTTGTATTCTGCGGTCCTCGGTGACGACCTGCAATACTGAGTGGTGAGGATGCTTCTGTATAGGGGCGGAGTGGAGCGACGAACGGCAGGGCAGCCACAATTGGGGGCGGTTCTGTGCATATGCGATTTGCTGGTTTTGCATCTTTGGGAGTTACAATCAGTCACCTCGCCAGTGAAGTAGCGCCCATGAAAGTGCTGTCTATCATTGAGCGCCGTCGGGATGGCTAGTATACAGCATGCGCGACTTACGCCGCATCCTCGGTAATAGTCGCCTACGCTGTGATGGAATGAGCGACGAGACCGGCGACACAAGACGGAACACGTACATTTCGTGGTGGCACATAATTGTGGAGTGAAGAATAGAGGAGTCGTTGCTGTGTGTAGAGACGACGTGTTTATATTACTTGCGTCACGACCAGCCGCACTTAAGCGGCAGTGCGGGATTGGCGGAGTGAGACGGAGAGCGGGGTTTTGACCACCATCCGCTCGAGTCTGACACGTTCTTTTTTTCTTTTATTTTCATGTTTTTTTTTCCGTTTTATGAACGGATCGTACCCCAAGATGCGTCATTTGCGTTAGTTCGGGGCAGAGTCCGGATCAAACGCCGCGTAATAATCTTATCCCATGTGGCAACCGCTACAAGTCAAAAATACACAAAACAATAAATTTGGAGTTGCGTCTGCTTAACGACGAGCTCATCAAACCAGCGTCAGGTAACAGTCTATAGGGCGCAATCCTCGGGCGGAGCAAGACCCGGATCGCTCATAAACATACATGATGCGTACTTACATCCCTTGATGGGCGTTTCACTCGAGGACGCATCCAATTCGGAAATATGACAGCGGTGGGCCAGTTTTATTACACTAGTATTGGGTCTCATATGCCATATCCACTAGATCTCGGAGAGTGCAACTATATGGCAAAATGAGGCAAGGTCCTCCGCCGACACGTAACGCCGCGAATCGTATGTTGGCCGAGATCGTTTTCGGGTAGATCACGTATCCGTTCTCAAACCACCAGAGAAAGTTGGCAGCCGACTCTGCAACTGCCTCAGCCAGCAACGAGTATCCGTCTCAAAGACAGTCCACGGAGGAGGAAGGGAGTAAGTATGGGCCGGGGCGCAGTGCGAGGTAATCGGCGAAAAAGTAATCGTTTCTAGAATTCCGTTTCGAATCCAGCGGATATAATCGACTGAGATGTCATGTCAGAGCGAGCCAACCTGGCTGGACGAGCGGCCAAGTGTGGCAGCGAATTGTTCCGTCCAGCTTAGTAAGGCAATCATGCTTGATAGGTGGGCAAAGGGTGGCCGGTGGAGGGTCAAGGGCTTCAGATGAGCTCGCATACGGGTGAGCACGTTTCAGGGAGGAACGATACACGCTGCAGCTTCATGCCCTCGCGAGTAAGCAAGACGCTATTAACGCCTCCATTCCTCCGACGTTAATTAGGATGAGTCGGAGAGAGATACCCTATCATGATTCATGCAGAAGAAGAGATCCTACTGATCGTGCGTCCGAGAAGGCAACAAGGTTACACCTGACAACCTCATGTCAGGGCTTGGGCGTAGCGCGCTATTTGCTTCTTTCGCTTTCGCATTCATGATGAATTTCAAAGATTGCCGATGTGCCGGTAAGCGTATTCGCCGGAGCAACGCCGGTGGACTCGGAAGTACCCGAACCCGGAAAAGGGGAAATTACCCCAAAATAGAAACCTTGATCGCCTCGAGGTGGACGTCTGCATCATACTATCAATATGGTATTCTGGTTCTCGAACCCTCGAGGCTGCCATGTTCTTTGCTCCACGCAGTAAGGTATAAAAAGTTGAGGATACGTAGGTCAGCGATCCTCACGCTCTCTCCTGACCACTATCATGTCCTTCTCGAATTTGCGCAAATCCCACAACAAGCAGGGTTCCCTTGCACCCAGGAGTTCACCTTTGTCGGCATCTGCGGAGTTTTCATCTCGGATGGTGGTCACCGAGAGGACGAGGACGATTTCAGGGCTTGGCAGCCGCTCTACCACTCCTGCCGTAGTCGAAACCCGATCTATCATTCAAAAGGAAGAGTGGCTGGAAGCCGCTCGTAGAAGCACAGAATACTTCAAAAAGCACGGCTCCCCGCTCCCTCTGGTCTGGGTATGGCTTCTCTCCGTATCGCGTGCTGTCGATGTCATGATTGACGTCGATATCCAGGTCCTGACTGAGGGCAACCAGATTCCAGACAATGCCGTTCCGTTTGGGGAAGATCGGAATGGATGTACCATGTACGTCGCCCGTGCTCTTTTGGAAGGCAGCCTTCGTAGGTTATCAGTGGTCGATCTACGTGAATATCAAACTCACAGATATATCGTCAGACATCGGTAAAGCGAGTCCCCAGTTCGCTGGCGCCGTCATCGGCTATGCCGGCAAAGAGCACATCGTGCGCGTCGTCCGTCCTCGGCCATAAGATTGAACTGAGTTTGATCGCAGGTTGCCAACTATGAAGTGCTTGTGTGCGCTTCGCAGCTTCGCTGGGGATTCACTCCTGTGGACACCGAAGGCGTTCTTGCTCAGGGTACGGTCGTCCTTGCCCAGCAGCGCGCGCAAAGATCGACGCTCAGAACA
This sequence comes from Boletus semigastroideus, assembly GCA_038090295.1. NCBI lineage: Eukaryota > Fungi > Basidiomycota > Agaricomycetes > Boletales > Boletaceae > Boletus > Boletus semigastroideus. The sequence continues at coordinate 24,043 of JBBPMK010000184.1, forward strand.
AAACTGGAGGTGTTCAACATGACCCTCGTCGAGAGTGACATACCACGCTTCATCCCCAGTTGCGTTGAATTTGATAGAGAAGCTGGTCTCCGAAGACTGGCGTGCGTGTCTCTTCAGTAGTCCTCTCCCCCCCTGTTGATTCGTCATAGCGAGATCAAGACTGTCATCGTCATCGACGATTCGATGTCTGTGAGTCGATCTGTTTGTAATTTGAGGCAATTCGTTGACGTCTCGAATAGATGCAAGAGGGTAACCTCTGGGAGCAAGCCCGGGAAGCTCTCGCTGGCATTGTGGACATTGCGAACCAGTACGGATCGAAAGGGGTTGATATCCACTTTATGCATTGGGATGACTATGCCCCAAACATGCTGGTGATTATCGTTTCTCTCTTCAAGGGAAATCGAGAAATAACTGTGATGCAGTCGAGGACAGAAATACAAGGCTTGTTCAACCGAGTGCCGCCCGAAGGCATGTGTCGTCTATGTGCATGCTAACGTCCTAACCCACATCCCAGGCGAGGACACCCCGACTGGTGCGAAGCTCGACCAGATCATCACCCACTACCTGCCTTTTATCGAGCAGGAGCGGTCTACTCACGAGCCAATTACTGTCGTGGTGATCACTGATGGCCTTCCGAGTGAGTTGTGGTTGTTGTATACCTGTTTGCTTACGGGTCTGAACGACTATGCAAATAGCTGATCAAGACGAGCTCGAGAGAGTGATCGTCGATGCCGCGCATCGCCTTGACCGCCACCACGTCAAGAATGACATGTTTGGAATCCAGTTCGTGCAAATCGGCACAGACCCTGCTGCATCCGAATTGCTGCACATGCTGGACAATCACCTTGTGACGCGTTACAAGATTAGGGTACGTTTCAGCATTTGTTGGGTGGATGCACTCGGTCAATCACTGAACCTTGGGCAGGATCTTGTTGACAGCACTCCATACGACCCTGCGTACGGCATTTTTGACACTGAATACATGCTCAAAATCTTGCTCGGCGGTCTCAATAAACACCTGGACCGGGCTGGACCGAACTGTGGACAATCCACGCTGTTGTCCCCTGCACCACGTCACTACGAAAGATCGCCGCGCGGTCTGACAGCAAAGTTAGGACTCAATAGTCCTCGTCTCGCGAGCTTGTCGCCTCGGCCCGGCTATTGAGATGTGGGCGCAGATCACGGTCTGATTGTAATTGTACTGGTTGTTGTGATTGATGTTTGTATTTGTTCTTTTTTTGTTTCTTGAAGTTTCAGTATTGAGTTGGTGTTGTTTACTGAGTCGGTGACCAACACTGCGAAAAAAAGCCAGATTGTGTTGACGACGGATGTGACAAGAATCTTCAAATTCTAAGCGGATCCGTGTGAGATCCTGGCGAAATTCGTGGGCGTCACACGAATGATAGCAACCGTGAAAGATTTTGGATAGGTCCGACACAGGTTCGTCCAGAGATCCGTTGTTAGAGTAATCCTGGATCTTCATCAACGTTGTTTTTATTTTTATTTGTAATTTATTTGGTAAGATAACCCTAGGAGGAGAACCGCCTAGCCATCCTGGTCGCTCAGTCGTCCTCATTCGCGTTCTCAATTAGAAGTAGCTATAGGCAGAGTAAAAGGATATATTGAATTCTGAACTAAGCAGCTGTCCGGTCGCTGTACGAACTTGAGAAGCATAATTCTTTTGGCCCCCCACGGGCCCCACCCATGTCGAACAATATCCAACGCCTCAATGTGGCGATTCGGGCCAACGAGCAACTCGAATTCAGGTCCTTTATAACGAAAATAAAGTGTTCAAAGCCGAAGTTATGTACCTGAAGGCTGTTCAAAATGACGCCATGAACGGCTCAGTCGTCTTGAATCCCAGCTTGGCATCGGGTATGTTGATGGAGATATTGAGGAGGGTATGGAAGTTGAGGAGGATATGAGCAGGGCACAGGCAACCAGGGAACGTGTGAGAGATGGAACCGCCAAGCCAGGTGGCCTAGACGAAGGAGAAGCCAAGGCCAAGACTGATGCTGAGCAGACGGCGAGTGATCTCGCAGTGAAGTCAAAGGTTTTTCGGGTGCGGTGAACATTGTAGCTCGAGATTCTGGCTGATTCTAACTGATAACGAAGGACCTGATGTCGGAGAGTTTTAAGAAACTGATGGGCATCCAAAAACTTGACGGACCACGCTTACCGGGCTATCCTATGGGGATTGGGGAACAATCAGACGCCTGGCCAAAGGACAAATCCACGGGAAAAGGCCTGGTACGGTTCGATTGGCGAGTAGGAAAATAGGATGACCCAGTAAACGTTGATGGTCTAGGTAAGATCACAGGGCATATGCAAGCTACAGCCGACCCTCTCGCCACTCAGAAATGGAGCGAAACAAGCCCGATCAAGCCCCGGAAGAAGAGGACAAATATCTGCGTCAGGTTGAACAGCCAGGCGATGATACCTTGGTCCCATATCGTGGCCAGAAGGGCGAGACACGACACTGCCAGAGACATGCTGTGAAAAAGTGTCTGTGTGTGACGTGCACCTAAAATGATTGGAGGACATACTCACAATAATGCAGGAATGGGAAAGCCAAGCTTATTCGTCCACCCAAACAGTTGGGGTGCGTGACCTGTTCTAGCCAACGCATACAGCATGTGTGAACCCCCATGAAAACGAGTTAGTTGCAGACAAAACAGCAGTGAGCAGAACCGTATTGACGACACACACGGCGGCACCAATTCCAACTTAGGAATAGAGTCAACCATTCATCTCGCAATGCAAACAAGAAGAAAAAAATGTTACGCAGCATAAAGCCAAGCGTGGGCGACACGAATGGCCACTGAACAACAAGAGCATACTCGAGACCGGGAACATGGCAGCCTTTTTTTTTCGCTTCTGGAACGAGGTACGGTCAAAGCATGGTTGTCTCTTTGGAGCAGCAAGTGAATAGCTCACAGCATGATGATGACACAGTACACAAAACGCCGACGACGAGATAGCACAGCAACTTGAAGGCACTGCCTGATCCTGCGAGCGCAATAGCCTTAGACAGAACAAAGTATGAGAAATGAGCACCATATTCACCGACCCAGCGCTCAACATGATACCTGTGCCCATCGTGCCACCGATGGTCGAAAACGTTCACTGTCAGGACATGTGTTAGGTCTCGCTTTCGGAGCCTGCAGTCAAGGAAAACTTTCGCCATAAACTTAGGCCTTGTCGCTACCCTTGTGTGGCAGGATCATGCTGATTATTCGGATAGATGGGGAGGAAACAAAGAGTAACTTAACAAATTCATTGCCCGACGACGCTCACAGGCAACTAGACTTGTCGATATATTTGACCCAGGTGTTGCATAGTAGGCAAGGATCCATGTAGAATGCGGAGAGAATGTGAGGATTATATCCCGATCCTACATAATGACGGATCCTGAACGAATATGGGTAGGATCTCCAACAAACCTTCAGATTCGTGGCAAATCTGACGGCATCATAATCTCAGTTTTTCTGCTGTGCAACGGACGGAATGCGGCGGTCGTGACAACATGCCGCTGAGATTACGGTCCTGTGAATGTTGATGAGATATTATTCTAGTAGGCCGGGTACCTCTTCGCGTCCTAGATGTGGGTGCCAGGTACAAGCTAGCCTACAGGATTGCCGGTGTGCCGGTAAGTCATCTATCGCTGAGTTGGACTCAGAAGTACCCGAACCTGGAAATACCCCGAAACGGAAACCTTGATCGCCTCGAGGTGGACGTCCCAGACCAGGCTGCATCATGGCCGGCTAGCGATTATTGTCATTGGGCGCGTGTCGTAGGCATGTACACCGTGGGGTTTCCGCTTTTGCAACCGAGGTGCCCATCGATGAGGGAGTGCATCGTGTTTGATGCCCGCTCTAGCTCCTCGAGGCCATGCTCTTCGGTTCACGCAGCAAGATATAAAACGTCGAGGATGCCCAGGTTAGCGATCCTCACGCTCTCTTCTGACCATTATCATGTCTTTCTCGAATTCGCGCAAGTCCGGACACCACAAGCACAGTTCCCTTGCCGTCACCCTAGTCGAACCCCGCTCTGTCATTCAAAAGGAGGAGTGGCTCGAAGCCGCTCGTAGAAGTACAGAATACTTCAAAAAGCACGGCTCCCCGCTCCCTCTGGTCTGGGTATGGATTCGCTCCTTGTCACATGCTGTCGGTGTCGTGATTGACGTCGATGTCCAGGTCCTGACCGAGGGCAACCGGATTCCAGACAATGCCGTTCCGTTTGGGGAAGATCGGAATGGATGTACCATGTACGTCGCCCGTGCTCTTTTGGAAGGCAGCCTTCGTAGGTTATCAGTGGTCAATCTACGTGAATATCAAACTCACGGGTATATCGTCAGACATCGGTAAAGCGAGTCCCCAGTTCGCTGGCGCCGTCATCGGCTATGCCGGCAAAGAACACATCGTGCGCGTCGTTCGTGCTCTGCCATGAACCCGAACTGAATTTGATCTCAGATCGCCAACTATGAAGTGCTTGTGTGCGCTTCGCAGCTTCGCTGGGGATTCACTCCTGTGGACACCGAAGGCGTTCTTGCTCAGGGCACGGTCGTCCTTGCCCAGCAGCGCGCGCAAAGATCGACGCTCAGAACAAAACTGGATGTGTTCAACATGACCCTCGTCGAGAGTGACATACCACGCTTCATCCCCAACTGCGTTGACTCTGACAGAGAAGCTGGCCTCCGAAGACTGGCGTGCGTATCTCTTCAGTAGTCCTTTCTACCCTGTTAATCCGTCACAGTGAGATAAAGACTGTCATCGTCATCGACGACTCAATGTCTGTGAGTAGATTTAGTTGCCGTGAGGCAATTCGTTGACGTCTCGAATAGATGCAAGAGGGTAACCTCTGGGAGCAAGCCCGGGAAGCTCTCGCTGGCATTGTGGACATTGCGAACCAGTACGGATCAAAAGGGGCTGATGTCCACTTTATGCATTGGGATGACTATGCTCCAAACATGCTGGTGATTATCGTTTCTCTCTTCAAAGGGATTTGAAAATGATTGTGATGCAGTCGAGGACAGAAATACAAGCCTTGTTCAACCGAGTGGCGCCCGAAGGCATGTGTCATTCATGTGCATGCTCGACGAGGTCCTAACCCGTATCCCAGGCGAGGACACCCCGACTGGTGCGAAGCTCGGCCAGATCATCACCCACTACCTGCCTCTCATCGAGCAGGAGCGGTCTACTCACGAGCCAATTACTGTCGTGGTGATCACTGATGGTCTCCCGAGTGAGTCGTAGTTGCTGTATACCTGTTGATTTTTGCTCAGCGGTCTGTGAATAGCTGACCAGGACGAACTCGAGAGAGTGATCGTCGATGCCGCGCACAGCCTTGACCGCCACCACGTCAGGCGTGACATGTTCGGAATCCAGTTCGTGCAAATCGGCACAGACCCTGCTGCATCCGAATTGCTGCACATGCTGGACAATCACCTTGTGACGCGTTACAAGATTAGGGTATGTTTCAGCGTTTGTTGAATGCATGCGATCAATCACTGAACCTTGGGCAGGATCTCGTTGACAGCACTCCATACGACCCTGCGTACGGCGTTTTCGACACGGAATACATGCTCAAGATCTTACTTGGGGGTCTCCATAAGGACCTGGACCGGGCTGGACCGAACAGTGGACAATCCACGCTGTTGGGACCCTCACCACGTCACTACGAAAGATCGCCACGCGGTCTGACAGCGAGGCTGGGACCCAGTAGTCCACGTCTCGCGAGCTTGTCGCCTCGACCTGGCTATTGAGTTGTTCGATCGAGCTACACGTACTTGTACCATACGAGATTACGGTTCTGTGAATGTCGATGAGTGTCTGATTTCACACACTCCTTTATGGCTAGCCGCGTAGGGCCGCGACGACCAAACGTCGCTTCAACGCCGTCGCCCTCCAACGCCGACGACGACGACACGATGAGCAGCGCATCCACAGGCGATGAGCAACGTCAGACCCTCGCCGTCCAGTCGCGTTCCCCGTATCTCCACCATCAGGCGACCGCATCGACCTCGACGTTCAACAACGCCAGCTCAACACCGCCCGCACAGTCGGCTTCGTCGTCGTCCTCGACGCCAACGCCAACCGTGCCAGGGACACCCCGCCTCGCCGCATCGCGCAAGCCATCGTCCCTCCGTCATGTCTCCAATGCACCCGCTTCCTCGGCCCCGTCCGCGACTGTGACGGCAGATGCACCCCAGAGCATCAAGCGACGGCAGTCGTCCCCCGGAAGGGACGCGCGGAGCAACCGTGCTCCACGCGAACCTCGACCTCGGACGACTCCTCGGCTGCCTCACAGCGACGACGTCCCCATCGCACCTGCTACCGCCATGTACTGGTCACGCGCCCCCGTGCATGGGGTCTTGCCGTTCCGCAACATGCGTGCGCACACGGTCACGTTGGTCGATAACGTCGCCTGGGTGTTTGGTGGTTGTGACGACAAGGGCAGCGCGAGGGACATTTACTGCTTCGATACGGGTGCGTGGCTTACCTCGTCTCGCCATGGACTGCTGAAATCATCGGGAAACAGATACGATGCAGTGGTCGCACCCTGAGATGATGGGCGAGATCCCTCCTCCTTGTCGTGCGCACACCGCGACTCTGGTCGACCGTAAAATCGTTATCTTTGGTGGTGGAGAGGGTCCACACTATTACGACACGACGTATATTTTAGATACGACGACCCGGCGGTGGTTCGCGCCGACCTTTCCCGCCCAGTTGCAGCCTGTACCCGCAAATGGGCCTCCCTTGCACCCGGCGCCGCGACGTGCGCATACCGCGGTATTGCACGCCGGAAAAATATACGTGTTCGGCGGTGGAAATGGGCTGACAGCGCTCAACGATTTGTGGACGCTTGATGTGTCTCGTCTGGATGTCTCCCTTCGTGGTGGTAACAATGGGGGGCTGAAATGGACCCTCATCAAGACTCAATCGGAGCCTCCACCCCCTAGGGGTTACCATACCGCCAACCTCGTCGGAAGCGTCATGGTCGTCGTGGGCGGCAGTGATGGCAAGGAGTGCTTCTCCGACGTGTGGTGCTTGAATTTGGGTATGGTGCACGTTTGACTTCGCTCTTCCTTGTTGACGGTCGTATAGAATCCCTGATATGGACGCGGGTGTCGCTGACGCTCTCCCACCGTCGATTGTCGCACACCTCGACGCAGGTCGGGTCGTATCTGTTCATTGTCGGTGGTCACGATGGGCTCGCTTACAGCTCTGAGGTACTTTTCTACAATCTGGGTGTGTCTTGTTATACTGTGTCGGTTTTTGTGGAACTGAGAGTTCTCAGTGAACCTTCAATACGAGCCTCGTGTGGTGTGCGGTAAACCGCCCAGCCCAAGGGGATACCACGTGAGTCTCATTGCGGACAGCAGACTGTTCGTGTTTGGAGGGGTCAGTCATGGTTCCATTGTGCCTTTTGCTAGATAGAGCTGATCGAGTGGTGTAGTTCAACGGTCACGATGTTTACGACGACGTTCACCTCCTCGATCTTGCCGGTGCAGCATACCTTCCCCAAGTCATGAGCTTCCGGATTGACGTTGAATGAGGTTTTTTTTTCCGAAATTTGTTAACGTTGGAGTCTTCACACGTGAACTTGCACTTCTTGGTCCAGTTTTTTTTCTCTTCACTGTCGATCCTTCTTTTTCTTAGAGTATATACATCCATACCTCGATTTTGTCATCTCCTTCAATTTGCTTAGGCATGCACGTATACCCAATCCATGTGATTCGTAGCCTTATTGAAAACCATCATAGCCTGGTTGTGTCCATTGGTTCATGCCCATGCCGCCCATCATTCCGCCCATTCCCATATTTCCGATTCCCATTCCGTTGATCATCATCCCGTCGCCCATTCCGCCCTCCCACACGACCCCCTCCGGATTCTCCCCACCCATCCACATGGGACCAAGTCCGAGTTGACCCATCGCACCTTGTGCGGGCGCATGAAACGGAGGCGCAGCAGGCATGCCATCCAAATTCATGCCCATCATGGGCATATTCATATTCACGTTGCCCATACCCATGCCTGCCATGTTCATGTTGACGCCGACGTGCATGCCCGGCCATCCGCCCATGTCCACCGGCATTCCGACGCCGATACCCATGCCGCCCATGCCCATCATGGGTGGTACGAGCATCGGATGGTTCGGGGATGCATGGTTGGGGGGCATAGTGGGCCGTCCGGGCCGGGGACCCAGCGCGACGCTGACGCCCCCACTGACGCCTACACCACCGCTGACGCCACTACCGCCCCCGCCAAGCGAGCCCGAGCGCAGAGGCGATTTCGGCCTGAGCGTCTCGATCTCTTGGGTGCCGGGCACGACGCACTTGCCGCCGCCCCCGAGCGCGGCGAGCCGTTTGACGACCTCCTCCCACGCGTCACGTTCCCACGGACGTGCGCCGTCGGGGACGCACGGTGCGCGCTCGCGGGCGAGCTCGGGAACGAGTTCGTGTTCGCCCTCTGCGAGGACGGTGACCCAGCCTCGCCGCAACGAGGAACGGGCGCGGCCGAAGATTTCGAGCCGCCGCGTTCCGAGGCAAAAGTTTTCGACGAGGGTGTATGTTTCTGGGGGTTTGCGCGTGGGATCGGAGGGATCGCCTTCCCAGATGATCACGTCTGTATCTGGGTAAAGGGAAGAGAAAACGATCATCGTGAGGACGGTGATCGGGGGTTGGAAGGGGAGGTGTGAGAGAGAGAAGATAGGGTAAAACATACCGACGTTGCAGTGTACGAACCAGTTGTCGGTGGATCGTCTTACGGTGCCTTTGATGCCCATCAGGCAGTGTTGTTTGGTTCGAGTGAGCAAGGAGGTCGTGGGTGGATCTGTCTATGGCAATATCGACGGTTGGAGAGAGAAGAGAGAGAGCGAAAATGGGCGGGGGAAACTCACGCCAGGGCCGCGATTGGAGAAGAGGTTGGTCTTTACCCAAACGATGTCTTCGCATCGTCTGTAGCCCCATTTTGCGAGGACTTCGCGACCACGTTCGAGGCCCTCGCCTGCGCCGCTCCCGACCCACATGAAGATAAAGGAAGGGTCTGCGGCGAGGGAGGGGATCGGGAATTCCTGGAGCTCGCCCCAGCCAAAGGAAGACGAGAAGGGGGGATCGAGCAAGATAACGTCAAACTTGAACGGGTGGAGCGACGGTAGATGTTGCAAGGGCAAATAGCAGGACGGCGCTGCGTGCGTATCGACCGACTCTTTTTTGAGATTGAGCAGACGCTGTTGTTTGGGATATCTGCGTGTTGCGTGTGTGTGTGTTGGACGAGCGCACGAGCGACGAGAGGTGACTCACTCTTCAAAGCGGCGGTCGAGCTCTGCGCCGACGACCCAGTTTTGAGGCCATTCGCCGCTGTCGACGTAGCGCTGGGAGTAATCGTTGCGGATGGTTTCTTCTTCGGGGACGTAGTTGGGGTAGCGGGCGAGGCGCGCGCGTTTGGCGGGTGGGAGGTCTGGTCTTGGGGGGTATTTCGGGCGGGGTGCGAGGAGGGGCGATGACGGGGGCGGGGGTGACGGCGAGGGTGACGGCGAGGGGATGAGCGGGAGCCTGAGCAGGTCCTGTGGCGGCGATGGGAGGGCGCGGAGGAGACGGCGGTTGTTGCGCTGAGCGTCGCGTACGCGGGCGACGAGGTCGACGTGGGCTTGGAGGAGAGACTCGGCCGGGATCATGAGAGACGGTGTTCCTATCTTGGTTATTACCACGACCATGGCCAAAGCGACCAAGGCGACGCGCAAATTTGCTGCGCGCGGTCAGCTCAGGAAAACGATCCAGTCGAGGAAGAAACACCAGGAGATCAAGAAAAAAATAGAGAGTAGACGAGGAAAAGGGAAGAACAAAGCACTGTCGCCGGTCGAGGACGAGGACGAGGATGGGGAACAAAACGACACACAACGAACGACCGTGGACGATATTCTCGGGGCTGGGTTCATGGAGAACGACGAGTCCGACGTACGGCAGAAACTAGAACTGACTACGGACACTCATGACTATTACACAGATCGACATGGACGAGGACGAGTCTGACGAGGAAGAGGAAGAGGACGTGGCGGACGACGAGTCGTTTGCTTCTGTCGATGACCTGGAAGGTGTGTCCTGCCGACGACACTGAGCCTCCGATACCAACACGATACCGCAGACGAAGGCGCTGCTCACATGCACCAGCTCTCCAAACTCGCAGAAAAAGACCCCGAGTTTTACAAGTATCTTCAAGAAAACGACCGCGAGCTGCTCGCGTTTGATGCAGACATGGTCGGTGACGAAGACGAAGACGAGGAAGTCGTCGAGATGGAGAGCGAGTCGCCCGTTCTCACTAAAGACGTGTTGCGGGGATGGCAAAAGGCGTTGCTCGACGTACGTCTCTTGTATCTAGCTCGGCGTCTACTGACATACTCTGCAGCATCGTTCCCTGCGCGCCTTGAGAAAACTGTTAATCGCGTTCCGTTCTGCTACACGTATGAACGAAGACCGGCCCCTCGCTTGGCGTATCGATAGTTCAGCAAGTACGGCGGTTCCCCGTTTCCGTAGATTTGTATTCGTGACCCGATTTCTAGTGTACAACAAGCTCGTCACCACGGCTCTCAAATTTACTCCAGTCGTTCTCGTCCATCACATTCCTTATAAAACTCTTGCGAATGGGAAATAGTATGGGACCATGGCATCTGTTTTTGCGTTGTCCTCATCTCCCTGCAGCAAACCACCTCCGCAAACAACCAAGCAAAAGGCGCTGCAAAAGCTCATCTTGTCGTATTTCAACAATGTCGTCCATCTAATTCCGCAGCTCACCGACAACGAGACGCTCGAACTTGTCTTTGCGGAAAGCGCCAAAATTCTGCCGTATGTGACCACGAGCCGGAAAGCCGTCAAGGCGTATCTCAAGGCAAGATCGTTTTACTCCCTCGTGATCCTCTTGTTCATCAGGTCGTTTCAGCAATGTCTCGAGGTTTGGTCTTCGGGAGAAGACAGCGTACGGATCGCAGCGTTTTTGGCGATCAGAATGCTTGCCAACGCTGCCGACAATGCCATGCTGGACCTTGTCATGAAGGTGTGGGTCTTGTTTCCGTGTACTATGCTACTAGTTTAAACTATTTCAGAGCTCGTACCTCGAGTTGGTGCGCTCTTCCAAGTCGTCGAGCTCGCACAAATTACCGTCCATCAATCTGATGAAAAATTCAGCGTCAGAGATTTTTTGCATGGACCATGCGGTCGCGTACCAGCACGCGTTTGGATACATCCGACAACTTGCAATTCACCTCCGGAATAGCATGAAAACAAAAACCAAGGTGTGCTGTATTTTTTTTTTCTGGGTCTACTTGAATTTTTTTTTTCTAGGATTCATACCGGCAAGTGTACAACTGGCAGTACGTGCATTGCGTCGACTTTTGGGCCCTGGTGCTCGCCAGAGCGTGTGGCAAGGAAGAGAGCGGTCTCAAACCTCTCATATACCCACTCGTGCAAGTGAGTTTGGGTGCGATCAAGTGAGGAGACGCATGTCTTGTTCGCTGGTTTTTTTCGTGACACACACTCAGGCTCATATCCAACGCACGCTCGTACCCGTTGCACCTCCACATTGCTCGTTCGATGATCCATCTGTCAAGTCACACGGACACGTATATCCCACTGTCGCCGTACTTGCTCCCGATTATTTCGTCGCAGCTGACGTCGTCGAGCAAGCCGAAACGATCGACGCTCCGCCCGCTCGACTTTGAGTCGAACATTCGTGCGCCTGCACAGTACCTCAAGACGCGGGTGTACATGGCAGGGCTGATCGAGGAGGCGACGTTCGTGCTGTCCGAGTGGCTGATCAGCCGACCCGTTCACGGAAGCATCGCCTTCCCGGAGATCACGGTGCCGATCGTCGTGTCACTCCGCAAAACACTCAAGGGTGCGAAAGATGGAGCACAAAAGGAAGTGGGCGCAGTCAAGGGGCTGGTGGAGCGGATCGAGACGAGTGCCAGGTGGATGCAAGGGAAACGCAAGGGCGTCGTGTTTGGCCCTGGCAATGTGTCTGGGGTGGCGATGTGGGAAGCGAGCGTCAGGGTCGAGGAATCGTCGCTTGCCAAGTATGTGCAGGTGCAACGCAAGGCGAGGGAGAAACGAAAAAATATGGTGGCAAAGGTACGTCACGGGAGCAGATCGGCGGGGGTGGGGGCTGACGATACTGCCAAGGGCGAATACGAAATCAAGTCGGACGAGGATTGATGGAGACGATACACGCCATTACCAAAAGATGCAAGGACCCATGTGCAAGCTGGGATTTGCTGCGCATCACGTTCCTGCTCGATACACTAGTAGTAAGATAGGACCCAAACGAACGGACACGAGAGACAAAGAACCCGGTATGAAACGCAGGGGCGAGCGGTGATGCCCGGGCGTGGTGAGAGTCGAAAAAGAAACCAAGACAAAAAGGATGGCGTTGCTAGGAACGTTTATGTGAAGGCACTGTTCCGAAAACCAACGTCTAGCGTAGTGAATTCTCTTTATCATTCCAAATACCGAAAAAGACGTGATACCAAGGACGACGGATGCCCTGTGCACTCCGTTCGTAACCCTGGATGAGACGGCGGTAGTGATTGGGCATGGATGCGGGTTCGAGGGTCTTTTTAGAGAGAGGATACTGCTGCGGTTATGAAAATGGGTCAGTCTGATGGATGACGTGTCGGACGCACTTTGTGTTGAACGGCGTTGTCGAGGAGCGACTTGGCGGACTGGACCGCGGCTGGGGTGAGCCTGGGGTGGGTCACGAGGGACTCGAGGAACGATTTCAGCTGGAGATTTGGACGGAAGGGGTCTCCGGGCCATGCAGCGGCGATGGCTTTGAGTCGGTGTGATGGTGCCATGATCAAGAGCCGTACCCGTCGCAATCGCAATCGAGGTCGGTGTCAGGTTCAAGCACGATTGGCGACGTCCCGACGATTCGGAAATGAACAACGACGAGGACCGACTCGCTTGGACGCCAAAAAAATGACACAGGTTGAAACAAGCGCTCGCCGCCTTCGTCTCGCTTCTGTCTACGATGGGCTGCTGCGGCGAAACCGTACAGAAGGATGACCAGTACACGAACCGACCAGAGACCGTCTACCAGGGCGTCGTACAGCAGCAGCCCATGCTGCATCCCCCGGCGAAGCTGTACGAGAAACCGCCAATGCTACTTACCCCACTCTCCTCTGGGCAGACCACACAAGCCCCGCCGCAGCTGTACCAAAATCCGCCAGCGCTGCTCGCCTCGCCGTACAGCAGCACACAACCAGACTCAGTCCATCCCCCGTGGGCCGCTGTACCCATACCACCACCGCTCGCAGCGGCTGCCTCTACGCCCTCCCCGCCGCCCATGGGCATGGGCATGGGCATGCCGATCCATACACCCCATTTCCAAACTGCGAGCGTCCCCATGTTCTCGCCCACGCCCAGTCCCCCGTTGAACCAGACAGCGTACCAGCCCAATCCGCTACAAGCCCTCCAGCGGAACCTCTCGACCTCGAATTCCGTGTCCACCTCGTTCACGCACACCGCTGTCTCGGACGAAGGCCGGATGTCCATCGCCATTGATTTCGGTGCGTTTCTTGTTGTTCTTTTATAGCTTGTCCTCTCTGACCTGGAGCAGGCACGACGTTTTCAGGCGTGGTGCGTCGGACTCTCGGATGTGTTGCATGTGGGGCTGATCCGATCACATACAGGCCTACGCTTCCTCGCGCATCGCGTCCGGCACCATCCAGCAAATCCTATACTGGCCAAGCTCCCCCGAAACCTTCCGCAAAGTACCGACGTGTCTCCTGTACGACGAGCACGGTTATGTGTTGGCATGGGGACTCGAGGCAAAGAACGCTAGCCTCAGTCCCGGCACGATGCGATGCGAATGGTGAGGGGGGGCCCGTCTTGGCCGTAACCGCGCACAGTCCGGCTCATCCATGTGTGCAGGTTCAAACTGTTCCTCGAACCGCGTGCCTTGCGCGACCAGTCTGCCATCGATCCACGGTTGCCGCAACTTCCGGTGAGTGCCGTGTTGTACCCTCAAAAAAAAAAACCCCCCGACATTCTCTTGACAGCCTGGCAAGACCGCCATGAACCTGATCGTCGACTACCTGACTTGTCTCTGGGAGTACGCCAAAGAGGAGATCACGCGCGAGATTGGAGCGGTTGCCGACCTCAGTACCCTAGTCCCCTCTTTTTCATCTCTACCGGGAATTCGCTGACGGACGTTACAGACTCCGCGGACGTCGTCGTGACATGCCCGGCTGCGTGGGACGCCAAAGGGTGTGACCTCATGCGTGCAGCCGCAATCGAAGCCGGTCTCGTGCAATCCTCGCGCGCTGGCGACGTTCATTGGCGCGATCGCCTCCGCATTATCACGTATGCACCACCTTTTTTTAAAAAAACTTCTGTTTTGTCATACGCTACGATCTATCTTTAGAGAACCCGAGGCAGCTGCAATGCATTGCGCACGCCTGACGGACCTCCACAAACTCCGTCCAAGTCAAAATTTCATGATATGTGACGCCGGAGGCGGTACGGTCGTACGTGAACCGCTTTGTGTTCGCCCGTGTGGCTGACCGGCGGCCGAAAGGACCTGGCGTGCTACAAGATTACGGGCCAAGTGGGGCAAAACGGGAACCTGGAGATTGCAGAAATGTGCGCTCGGTCCGGCGCCAACTGCGGATCGCTCTTTCTGGATCTTCGATTTCGGGAGCTCGTCAAGGCGCTCTTGGTGGATCACCCGGTCCATCTGGACGCGCCCAGTCTGGCGTATTTCATGCACTCGTTTAGTCAGACGGACAAGCTTGCGTTCGTAGGCGAGTCGGACGACGGTGAGGGCTCAGTTGCGCGCGCGTAAGCATGTCCTGTCAACTCAATGACACGTGCCAGATACGTATTTCCATTTTACGTGCTTCAATGGGCAGGACCCACATGACCCAATTGTCGGGTTAGTGAATGGCGAGCTAGCGATACCGGGAAATCTGATTCGGCGGGAAGTCTTTGACCCTGTCGTCAATCAAGTAAGTAGGCGACCGTGTGGCGTCGCGATGGATCAACGTGGGTGGGTGGCTGAACATAAAATTTTTCATAGGTGCTGGATATGATCGAAGAACAGTCGGGCAAGATCGAGCAACGGATTGATGCGCTGCTTCTCGTGGGAGGGTTCGCTGGGAGCGAGTACCTGTTTAGAAAAGTGGAGGCGAGTTGTGGCGCCACGGATATTTTGGAACTGAACAAAAAACTGTGCGCGTGTGTGCTTGCAGGCCAAGTTTTCTGACAAGATGAAAGTGATCGCACGGCCATCTGATGCGGACACGGCCACGGTGCGTGGAGCCGCGCAGTACGGACTCTCGCGCAAGACGCTGGTGTCGACGGTGATTGTGCCTCGAGCGTATATTATGAAGGTGAGCAGACGGGCAGACGTTGTCGTAAGCGGGGTTGGTCGCTCAAGGGGGAAAACAGGTCAAACTTCCAGCGGAACCCGAGGATTGGCTCAAGCGGCCTGCTTACATCAAGGAGAACAATGCCAACGTGGCGATATGTGAAAACCGGTAAGCAGCGATGCAGTTGATACGGAGGTGGGGACTAGATTGAAGACCGAGCGAATAGACTGCAATATTTGGTGATGAAAGGCGCGATCCTGCGAAAAGGGTAAGCATGAGATGTTGATATGATGACGTGGGGGGTTGATCGAAAACGGTGGTTGGCAGACAGCGGGTCAAGACCAAGTTTTGGTAGGGGACCCCCAGTCTCGAACCTGTTGATGTGCCTAAACGTTTCGCCGCAGTAAATTCTCACAGAACAGACAAGGTAAGGAAGAAGGGGGGAAAAGAGAGAGGCTGTTATGATGGGCTGAGATTGCTGTTGCCAGATTGCCATTTTGTGGCCGTCCTGTACACATCCGAGTCAGACAGGATGATGCGGTATACGGATGAGGCAGGTGGATGACACGTCACGGGAATCTCAAGTGACGTTTTATGCCATAGGGCGAAACGACGGAGCTCTGCAAGTGGACGGTGGATCTGAGCTCGTTACCCACGTTCCAGCAGAATGCGAGTATGTCGCATCCGAATGGGTTCTACACAGGTACGGTCTTGTGATTATAATCCGGGAATCACGGCGATGACACTCCAGGGTCACAGAGTTTGAGCTCGGGTTGGAGATGGACAGTGCAGAAGTACGTGGGGTATTGTTCCACGAAGGACAAGAGTGGAGTCGTGTCGTGTTTGATTTTCTGAACTGACCTGTCTTTCTGTCGTCGTCGTCGTCGCTGTACTTCGTTACCTCATGGTCGTGGTCGTGGTCGTGGTCGTCGTCATCGTCACATTTATTACTATCGTCCATGTCAATTTACCGTGCCTGTTTTCAGTTTTTCAGTCGGCCGTGTCCGAGTCCGGCCAAGTCCGAGTTGGATGTCCTCTTGCACCCAACACCACTCCAATCGCAGTTTATTAACCCGCCCGTCACGATGGCACTCAC
Source organism: Boletus semigastroideus (assembly GCA_038090295.1). Taxonomy (NCBI): domain Eukaryota; kingdom Fungi; phylum Basidiomycota; class Agaricomycetes; order Boletales; family Boletaceae; genus Boletus; species Boletus semigastroideus. The sequence goes on from JBBPMK010000184.1 coordinate 40,502, forward strand.
ATTCAACAAGACATGTCCCCCCCCCTCAAATTCGTAAACTGGGCAGAGACGTTCGAGTGTCAGCCCGTCGCCTTGTTCGAGCCAGAATCCGTCGCCGAATGTGAGCTCGTGCTCGACATGGCACGTAGCCAGGGCGAGATCGTACGCGCCGTCGGCGTCGGTCACTCCCCCAGCGATCTCCCTTGCACGTCCGGGTACATCCTCCGCACCACAAAGCTGAACCGCGTTCTCGAGGTGCGCAACACGTGCTCCGACCTCCACGCTTGCTCACTCACTCACACACACAACCCAAGGTCAACGTCGACAAGTGCTACGTCGTCGCAGAGGCAGGCATCACCCTTGACTCCCTCCACATCGAGCTCGCCAAGCATGGCCTCGCCATGTCCAACCTTGGCTCCATCTCCGACCAGACTCTTGCCGGCATCATCACCACCGCGACCCACGGCACCGGCATCAACTATGGCGTCATTTCCACTCACGTCCTCGCTCTCTCCCTTCTTCTTGCGGACGGCTCCCGTGTGTCTTGCTCACGCCGGGAGCACTCCGATCTCTTCATAGCATCCATATGTGGCCTTGGCTGCACCGGCCTTATCTTGTCTGTCACACTCCAGGTCGAGCCCGCGTTTCGGCTCAGGGAGACCCATCAGATGATGCCGTTTCATCAGTGCGTTCCACGCATCGACGCCCTCGCCAGGGCCGCACAACACGTTCGAATATGGTGGTATCCCGCCGCAGACACCATGCGGGTTAGTTCTGCCAATCGGACTATGGAGGTAAGCCTCTCTCTCGCTTTTCACGTTCCGTCATTCCGGCTAGACGCCCTCATTCCCATTCCCTCGGATCTGCCCATTAGCCAAAGCGAACCGCCCCGAGCTGGCTCTGGGATTCCTTTTTCGGTTTCCACGTGCTCCAGTTCATTCTCTTTTTGGGCCGTTATTTTCTCTCCTTGAACGTGTTGGCAACCAAGTTTGCGGCATGGCTCGCCAAGGGTGGCCTCGTCCGAGTGGACGACAGCCACCGCATATTCAATCTCGATTGCAGAGTGAGTCAGCCCAGTTTGCTTCTCGCCCGTTCATTTCATCCACACTCTTTATATAGTACCCACAACACACTACAGAGTGGGCCATACCACATGCAAACACTCAGCGCTGTTTACATGATCTCCATTCCTGGCTGGCACGCGAATTCGCCGACCCAAGCGGCTTACGACCTCACTTTCCGATCGAGATCCGTTTCTCGGACAGCGACGACATCTGGCTCAGTCCGAGCAACGGTCAACTGACCTGCTGGATCGCCATCATCCAGTACAAGTTGGGTCCCCCGTCCGGTTTTGCGTTTTTCCGCCGGGTACTCACATCTCGTTTCGCAGACCGTACGGCCTCGAGGTGCCGTTTCGCGAGCTATTTGCGCGCTTCGAAGACATCGTCATGCGTCACGACGGTCGTCCCCATTGGGCCAAGGCCCACCCTCTCCGACCGGACGCGCTTCGTACCCTATATCCCCGTTTCGACAACTTTGTTCGCGTGCTGGAGGACGTCGACCCCCGCGGCATGTTCCGTAATGAATACGTCCAACGCCACATCTTTGGCAAGACAGGCCCTGAGTTTGGCAGCGAGGTGTTTAGGCGCGATGCTCGCCCACGAATCTGATTTTTTTTTTCTTGTTTGTATTTTTATCCAATCAACTCTATCCTATGACACCAATTTGTTCCTTTTATCTTTTTTTCTTTTTGATTTTTTTTAACTCGATTATTCGCATGAGGTACATTCGCCTTCTTATATTCGTCCTACATAGTAGCACACAGCACACCCGCACGTGCTCGTTACTCACAACCCTAGCTGTTGTTTAATCGATTCCCTCACGCGTCGTTCGTATTCCTAGTATGGGTGTCATTCCGATGCACGAAAAACGCGCGCTGAAACGGCGCACCGGCTTGTTATCGCGATAAAGCTTGCAACAGTCGATGTTGGCGCCGCTCTCCAAGTTGGGTTCTAAACGCGCGCGCGCACGCGGTGGACAACGTGGGTGTGAGCGGGTACGTCGCGGGACGAGTGCTGCGCACGCGCGTGCGTGCGTGTGGCGGAGGGACGTACCGGCGAGCATGGAGATGACGCTGAGCAAGACTTTTTCGACGCTCTGGACGGGGGACCAACGTTCGGACGCTTGTTCGTACATGGTGGGGTCGTCGCCCGGGGCGTGGAGGATGGATATGCAGACGTTGCCGTCGGGGTAGACTTTGGAGCGTGCGTGTGAGCGTGTCAGAAAAAAAAAAAAATCCATGTGACGAGAAAAAAAAAAAGAAA
>JBBPMK010000185.1:0-42728 GCA_038090295.1 Boletus semigastroideus
GCGGAGGCGGCGGCGGCGGCGGCGGCGGTAATGAAGTAGCTGAGGTTGGGTTACCGAAGAAACCGATAGGAGGCGGAGGCGGGGGAGGGGGCGGAGGAGGGGGACTTTCATCCTCAGGTGAATTATCTTTCGATGGAATTGGTGGCGGACTCCCGGGAAGTGGGGGCGGAGGTGGAGGTGGAGGAGGCGGCGGGGGCGGAGACGATGAAAGGTCTGCTGAATCCGACTCTTCAGGAAGTGACGGGAGGGGTGGTACATTGCTGTCCACTGATGTTGCATACCCACGCGCGTGGAGTCGTTTCACAAGTTGTTCTGAGAGCGACTGTGGGCGGGCACCACGCAAATCTTCCGTGGAACCAGCGTCCGCACTGTCGTCAATGTCTGCGCTGGACCCACCGCGGGTTGATCGTCCAAATTCACTTTCAATATCATGGTCGAGGAGATCGTCAGGACGTGGAACATGAAGGTTGTTGGAACGATTCGTCCGGGATAAAGAAGGGGCATCTTCCCCAGCCACCATTCGGTTTGTCCGCCTCGGAGAGCCTCGGATACTGCGAGGACTCGCCATCTGTCCAACTTGCGGAGAAAGCTATCCAAGTCATGAGCTTATGCCGGAAGCCTGCATGTGAACTTACAATATTGACGCCAGCAGCAAGTTGGTGTTGAATCTGTTCGCGCACGTCTGCTTCATCTGCGTCCATAAACTGGGAATCACGACCACCTTGTATCGCCGACATTCGAGCCGATTTCGCCCCGTTAGGTCGGCCGCGGGCAGAATTATCCCTCTTCATGTCAGTCTTTCTGGGCGTCACATCTCGTGAGTCTTGACCCGACCCCTCAGACTCATCATCCCCTTCACCACCACTCTCTTTCTTCCTCCGGCCCTTACCTTCGAGAATATTGATCGTTTTTGTCCGTTCTAGATGTCTATTTAGGACGTCAATGAGCGTCTTCCGGTCCATGGATCCAGTGTTCGATTCAATGATCTTGTCCACACCCTTTCCGACTTCTTTCAACATCCTAAACAGCTCCATGATCTGTGCCTCGAGCTGGGCAATCTGTTCCTCATACCCGGTCTTCTGCACTTCAAGTTGGGTTTGAAGTCGGGATGTCGTTTCTCGTGCAGTGGCTAGTTTTTGTTCCAGATGAGATACCTTGTCTTTCAATTGGCCAACGAGTCCATCATGACCTTGTGATATCTCTTCTTCGAGTGCCTCTTTTTCGAGTTTTAGACGGAGAGCCAAAGCACGAGTTTCGGCAGCCTCGGTCTCTGCCACCTGAAGCCTGTCAGATTCGCTCAACTGAGCAATCAGTCGTTGTACTGAATGCCCAAGCCGTTGTTCGGCTGTGGCCAGTTTTCCGTCCATAACGATATCCGAAACCACCAAATCCAAGAGCCGATAGTGATAGGCAAGTTGTGGGCCCTCCTCCCTAATCAACAATAAATGTCGCATCATGGAGAGGAAGTAATCCTTTGCACGCGAACCCTCCATCCGTGAACAGAGCGCATTCCAGATATCTTCTGAATTGGAAAAACTAGCCAGAATGGCGGAATCTTGCCGCTCTCTCAGGCGTTGTTCATCTTCTTCGAGAATAGTCTCAAGGTCATCGAGTTGATTGTCCATAGCAGGAATACTGAGCTCGCGACAAAAGGCGATGATCCGTGGAAGACCCGCGGAATCCATGAGAGTGCGGTGGTGGACGCGAATATCGAGATCGTCCATGACATCCATGATGTGAACTATCAGGCCGATATTGATGAGCTTGAGGCCAGCCCATGAGTGACACGAGGTGAGACAGAAAGTATGACCTCACAGCATAATCAACTAACATCCCAGTGTCTCCACCTATGCGCCTGAATTCGTCGCTGGCCCCAACAAGACTGCCCATTTTACCCTTTGATCGGAGAACGGTTTCAAGCGATTGAAACCAGTAGTCGTAACAGCCCGTCGAATCACTGTTGGTCTGACTGAGGGTAGCCAAACCATGAAAGACAAGATCCAAGGAGTCCCTGCTACAATAAACGATGGACAATAGTACCTCCATGATAGTCCGACGAGTGGGTAGATGCGGAGAATTGAGGCTGGATGCTATTTGAGTGACAATGTTAGGGATCTTCATGGCTTCCCGAACACGCAACTGCAGGGTGAATGAGACGAGTGGACATGGAAGTCACCAGTTTGCTTGCTTACGGTACTGTTGAAAATGACTTTCAAACATTTGGCGGTTTCATGCTCTAATGGTATATCGGCCGGACTCCTAGTCGATGAGAAGTGAATTATGAAGATCCTGAGGAGTAAAGGACCTCACCTCTTGGGTTTACGACTAATCTGTGCGAGAAATTGCGCCAATACCGCAGTGCCTCTGAGATCGATAAAATTATCGAGCCAGCTAAAAGATGGGTGAGTGGCATCCGAGGACGCGGCGACATTCGTCCCACCTAGCCTCATGCCCTCGTAACGAGACCCATACGCTGGAAACCTGCTTGGCTGTGATGGTTCCATCCAAAAACTTGCGTATGTACCATTCCGGAGAGCCTTCATCGGATAGGATGGCTTGTCCTGTATCGCCGTGTTTGCGATTCTGCTCGGATTTGCTTCGTTGTTCGTCTTGCCATCGCACCTGCTCCGCAGCATAAACTATGCCCCATTTCTGATTGATTGTAAAGTTATCCACGTTGTGTAGATCGCGCTGTTGTGCGACGCGGGCGAAAAGGAATTCAATATCCTCATCCTTCTCTGGACGGGGAAAACTAAACTCGTCGGTGTGTGGCTTGTGGAAGATATGGGAAAGATGCGTGGAGTGGCTGTCGGAGTGAGCCGTGGTACTTGAGAAGCGGGAGGACGGGTTGTCTTGGGTGTGAATGGCGCGCATTACGGTGCTCGCGACGCTAGAAGAGGCAGAGATGGGGGCGGAACCGAACTCAGAGCCCGAAGGACTCTTACGACCGGACGATGTGGAGGCTTCGCTCTTACGAAGCTTGTGGGAAGTGGGTGTCTTTGGACGTTTGGGGGGGAGAGATGCGAAAGATTCATTATAGAGCGTGGAGGAGTCTGCAGTACTAAAAGACGAATCGGGTCTGGCTGGAGGAGGTGCGGTGATTGCCTTGTCTCTCTCGAGCCTTGCGCGGTGCGAATTCTGATAGTTTAGGTTGAGATCTGTGCCGTTGGCGGTGAGGGTAGGGTTTGTGAGGGGTGCAGATATGACAGAAGTGCCGGTTCCACCACGAAGACCCTGGGTGACGGTGCTGACTGCGAGGGGGGAGCGGTTCGCCGTAGGTAGCCTGTCGTATGGTACAGAGTCAGCCAAGTCCGGGGCTGAGATGGACGAGTTTCGGGGCCGATGCCTCTTCCTGTTGAAAAAGGAGTCCATGGCCGTCAAGATCGTCCCGTCGTCGTTGCTAGCCGCAGCGTACCCGTCCGTCCTGGTCACTGGCAAATGAACTGAGTTGGCATCACCTCAAGTCCTACTAGTAGTAGTACCATTATTATCAATCGCGTTCAAGCTCGAGCATATGTAGTCAAAACACACGTCAACATTTCTTGTGGTACAATACAGAACATTGCAACTCGTCAATCGTCACAAGGACGTGGTCAAAAAAATTAGAGGGATCATCGATTGGGTCACAGGCAGTTCAGTGCCTCGCCGTTCCCCCCATCCTCAGTCATTCCAGTGGTCACAACCACCCATAGGATGGTCGCAAGACCGAGTCCGTCCCCAGTCTCCAAGGATGAAGTCCTTCCCCCTCTTCAATCCCAATTCCCCAAACGCACACCGTGGATGATTGGGGGCGCACACGTCCATTCACTTCGGTTATCGCTCCACCGAGTGCATCACTGTACATCCTGCCACCTGATTTTGCGACGAGCACAACACCTCATGCTGGACGCGTGACACAAAGAACAATGGTTCCGCGACGACTCACTGCTTCGAAGGCACTGGCCACTTTCTGTCTTGCACTTCCGTGCGTACCATGACCCAGGTCCAACGCATCTATGGATCAGCAGTCAGTGCCATCACCACCAACCTCTCTGTGCGTAGTCACATATTTGAGGTATCCACCATTCGCTTTGAAGTAATCCCAGCCTACTGCCCTCGAGAACGAATCTCTATTGCCCCACCCGCAGGTGAAGCAAGTTCAGCCAGGAAAGGGATCCTTCAGCACGATCATGCTGGTCCTCAAATGTGAACAAGTACGAGCAGGACGAGCAGGACGACACGACGCGTAGCACCAGAAATCACGTTGACCAGGAAGCAGGCCAAGGTTTTGAGAGCAAACACAGAAGTAGTTCGTAACCATCAAAGACAGGTCTTGGCCGGTCTGAAGGAAACTACCGTCCTTGAGGAATCACTTGCACCCGACATGTAGGCACTGTATCCGACTCGACACAGACCGGTTACAAAACGTCCAATAACGCGCCGGAGCCGAGAAAACGTATACGTGGCTGGGTCAAAGTACAATAGGGGTGGGAGGACCACGTCTGCAAAGGCTGATGATGGTTGAGTTCCGCGAACCAGATAAAGAGAACTAGAGAGAGCACTTCCTGTGCGTGTCGCATTCGACAACCACATGCAATCCAAATTGGATTTCCATGTTACAAACCACCTTGAAACCATGTCGAGTTCGCTACGTGCATTAACGTTTGAGGGCTTGAATGCCAGGACTCTGTGCCTTCGAAGAAGACAATCAAGAGCTTGACACAGTCCATGGCGCGCAACCAAGACTTGAAAGCACCAGAATAGAGCAATAAGACAGGCCATTAGGACCTACCCATGACTCAAGGGGAGAGTCAAAGACTCGGGCCCTGAGGAACACGTGCGTGGGCCGGAACGATGTGGGTCAACACAAGTGAGGATGTTCGTGACAAAACAGGAAACTCGAGAACGGCAAATGGGCAATGTAAGCAAGAGCGCTTTGTGCGTGGCCCATGTTGCGCGATGTGGATGGTTGTCACAGTCCACAGCCTGTGCGTGTGCTGCTCAGCCTCCTCGTTGTGCCAGAGAACCACGATACGTCTCTAGCATTCATGATCGAGACTGTATCACCCCTTGTCCCGCAAAGTATCTCGCCCGTCCGGTATCATCTTGCCCTTTCAAGCAGGTTGGCTAGACACAATGAAAGTTTGGCTTTCTGTGCGTGGAGTCTGCACGACATGCAAGGGATCCCGAGATGACACAAGGGGGATACTTGTTCGTGCGCGAACGAAGAGGCGCGTCCTGGATCGAGATGAACGCGTTCCGGAGAAGTGCAGACACTCGAGGAGGCTTCATAACAAAGCAGGGAGAAGGCGGACGAGGAGCCACCCTTAACGCGCGAGCCGAGGACCCATTTGCAAAGGCAAGAACCCCGCTTCAGCGATGTCATTCATGTCGCTGCTGACCCACACAAGCGAATGGTGTGTTCCCCTGGGCCAGTAAAATCTTAGGGTTAGAAATCATCCCGAGCGAAGACTCAGGGATGGTTCTTTTGGTTGGAAAAGGCGGAAAGCTCCATGACAGTGGAGGCGAATGAAAGCCTGGGCGACTAAGGCATAGGTCGGACAGCGCTGCACTCTGTGAAAAGGAAGGAGAGAAATCAAGTCGCGCGCGTCTCAAGCTTTTAGTGGTTCGTGTTATTTGGTTTGGACAAATAACGTAGAAACACGTGGTCGTGAGAGTATTATGTCACATCGGTCACGTCACGACAAGGACCATTGACACGGGCAAAATATTGGCAGGCTCTCGACCACGACCACGACCACGACGATACTGGCCCAGTGAATGGCCGAAAATATCTATAGCAAGGGGACCAGAGTCTGGTTCGAGGACAAGGAGCAAGCTTGGATATCCGCAGAGGTCATAACCGTCACAAAGGGCAATGACGATGCCATCAAACTCGTCTTCCTCGACGAACGAGGCAAGGTACGCGTCGATCTTGCCAAGTCCTCGCGCTCTTCAGCCCATCGCTTTGCTTTAGGAAATTGTCATAAATACAACTGCGAAAGATATCAAAGACGGCAAGGAGGGTCTTCCTCCATTGCGGAACCCTCCGTTGCTAGAAACAGCGGATGATCTGGCTACTCTTTCCCACCTCAATGAACCCTCAGGTATTGCGTTTCACATTACATTTATTTCCTCCCTTTTCTGATCCCGCGGGCAGTACTGCACACGATCCGCAACCGCTATGCTCAGCATAGTATATACACCTATAGCGGCATCGTCCTCATTGCTGTCAATCCCTTCCAACGCGTAACTCTCTATGACCCAGAGATCATTCAAGCATATAGTGGTCGTAAAAGAGGAGAGTTGGAGCCCCACCTTTTTGCCATCGCTGAAGACGCGTACACTGCTATGGCAAGGGATGGCTTAGGTCAAACCATTATCGTGTCTGGCGAGAGGTACTGTTCCTTCTCCTTCTCTGGCCTCTTTATCTCAGATTCTTCAAAGTGGTGCAGGTAAAACTGAGTCCGTACGTCGTCCTCGGGTATTAGAGTCCCCCCGTATTCACTCTTCTTCAGGCTAAATTCATCATGCGATATATCGCCTCCGTCAACCCCCCCGACTCTGGAGCCAAGACCAGGACAAAACTGTCACTAGACGAGTCAAGTGAGATAGAACGACAGATCTTGGCCACAAACCCAATCCTTGAATCCTTTGGAAATGCGAAGACAACACGTAATGACAATTCGTCTCGCTTTGGGAAATATATTCAGGTAGGATCATTTCATACGTGTGTGGTCGTCAGCGCATTTGATAGTTTATAGATACTTTTCGACGGAAAACCAGAAATCGTCGGTGCGCGCATCCGCACATACCTTCTAGAGCGTTCGCGTGTCGTCTTTCAACCCACCACCGAACGGAACTATCATATCTTCTATCAACTGTGCGCCGGCGCCCCTTTGAAGGAGCGGAAAGACCTTGGGCTGGATGTGGATGTGACGAAATTTCACTACCTAAAACAAGGTGGTGCCACTTCAACACCGATTGCAGGAGTCGATGACGCCGAGGAATTCCGTGCAACTCAGCAAGCTCTTTCGACTGTCGGCATCAGTGTCGAGAAGCAATGGGCCGTTTTCAGACTTCTTTCTGCCCTTTTACATCTTGGAAATCTCAAGATTACCCACACTCGAAATGAATCGTCCATCGATGAACAAGATCCTGCCCTCATTTTAGCTACTCGGTTCTTGGGAGTTACGCTCTCCGAATTTAAGAAATGGACGGTTAAGAAGCAGATTGTCACGCGCTCCGAGAAAATTGTCACCGCTCTCAATGCCGCGCAGGCAACGGTAGTCCGAGACAGTGTGGCGAAGTTCGTATACGCATGCCTATTTGAGTGGTTGGTAGCGATCGTCAACGAGAGTTTAGCTGGGGAGAATGGCGATGCTGCTGAGCGTGCAGAGATGTTCATAGGCGTGTTGGACATCTATGGGTTCGAGCACTTCCAGAAGGTAATCCATGAGGGTAAAAGAAAACTTTCCAGCTCATCCCCGCCTTTCAGAATTCTTTCGAGCAATTCAGCATTAACTATGCCAATGAAAAGCTCCAACAAGAGGTGAGTCCTAACCAAGTCATCGTGGGTGACGCTGATGGTATTCGTTTGCAGTTCAACTCACACGTATTCAAACTTGAACAAGAAGAGTACATGAAGGAACGAATCAACTGGACATTTATTGATTTTTCAGACAATCAGCCCTGTATCGACGTCATCGAGGGGAGACTCGGTGTCCTTGCTCTTCTTGACGAAGAATCCCGTTTGCCAGCGGGAAGTGACGCTTCATTTCTCCAGAAACTAATCACGCAACTCTTGAAGCCGGCCAACAATGCTGTTTTCAAGAAGCCTCGATTCGGAAACACTTCGTTCACCATTGCACATTATGCGCTGAATGTCACCTATGAGGTTGACGGTTTCTTGGAGAAAAATAGGGATACGGTCCCAGATGAGCATATGGTATTGCTGGCCACGACCAAAAACCCTTTCTTGAAGGAAGTTTTGGATACGGCTCTCGGCTCAGTTAGGACAGTGGATAAATCCAACGATCATCCCGGTTCTCCTTCTCTCTCTGATTCTGGCAGTGGTGGATCTCGTCGATCGTCAGTCATACCCGATCCAGGTCGTTCGACGTTGGTAGCGTCCACCACAGCAACAACAGGACCCAAGAAACCTGGCGCGGCCATCAGGAAACCCACGCAAGGCTCGATATTCAAGGCCTCCCTAATCACGCTGATGGACACGCTTAGCATCACAAACGTTCATTATATCCGATGCATCAAACCTAATGATGCCAAGAAACCATGGGAGTTTATGCCCTCGCAGGTCTTGGGCCAACTTCGAGCTTGTGGCGTGCTGGAGACTATCCGCATCAGTTGTGCAGGATATCCTTCTCGATGGACATATGAGGAGTTTGCGGAACGGTGGGTATTTATCCAGATGCCGAGCACCTGTCTCACTTTACTCCCCAGGTATTATATGCTGGTACCCTCAGTAGATTGGCAACCTTTGATCCAGAAACTGGAGCTTAAGCTCCTCTGCTCGTTGATCTTGGACAGGACAATCAATGATCCTGACAAGTACCAAAGTGGTCTAACTAAAATATTTTTCCGCGCTGGCATGCTTGCGGCGCTCGAGTCTCTCCGGTCTGGAAGACTTAACGCCCTTGTCACCATTGTCCAAAAGAATATGCGACGGCGCATGGCTGTCAAGAGATACCGGGAACTCCGGAGCGCCACGATCAGAATTCAGACTTGGTGGCGTGGTATCTTGGCAAGGCGACTTGTAGAGAGGATTCGTAGGGATGTTGCTGCGAAGAGATTACAGGCTGGTGTTCGGCGTTTTCTTCGAAGGTCGAAATTCCTCCGAGTTCGTCAAGCCGTCATTGCCCTACAGAGTCGTAAGTGCTGGAAGTTGCAGCGTTGGTCTGGCTCGATGATAAATGGTACAATCAGGTATTCGTGGTGTACAGGCACGGCGAGCGCACAGAGAGGCAAGGATGCTTCATGGAGCTGTGCTACTGCAATCTCTGATCCGCGGAGTGTATGCTCCTTATCTCGTGTCTCGTTCGGCGTACTGACTGGCGTTTCACAGGCTGTACCGGCGTTCATATCGATCTGACGTCGGACATGTAGTATACCTGCAGTCTTGTGTCAGGCGACGTCTTGCCAAGAAGCAACTGAAAATCCTCAAAGCCGAGGCCCGTTCAGTGTCAAAATTCAAGGAAATTTCCTACCGGCTCGAGAACAAGGTTGTGGAACTCACCCAGACACTCCAGAAGCGGACCGAGGAGAAAAAGGCCTTGCAAACCCAACTTGAGGAACTCGAGAAACAAGTCCAGCAATGGAGTTCGAAACACGAGGAAGCGGACGCCAGAGCCAAGTCTCTCCAAACTGCGTTGCAGACTACAGAGGCAGAGTTGTCACGACGCGAGGAGCTCCTCCAAGCAAAGGCGGACGTTGAAAAGCGCCTAGAGGAAGCGATCGCCAAAGCAGCCGAGAAAGAGGAAGCAATTCAGCGACTGACCAACGAAGTACTCGCGCAAGCTGCTCAGCTACAATCCCAGGAGAAGGCGTTTGCCACTTTACCAATGAGATCCACCGAGGACGGTTCTGTTATTGCTACCCTCAAGAGTGAAGTCAGCAGTTTGCGAGAACAACTTAACCGTGCCAATGCATACAGTGCTCTGACAAGAGGTACCCGTGAGGCCCCAACATCCCCGACGTTCATACCGGCCCTCCGCATTCCCGACGCCAGTGGTGCTAATGGTCTCTCTTTGGCTTCTCCCCTTCAGCCCAATCGACACCAACGAAGGCACAGTTCCGCAGGGGTCCTTCAGCTCAACCCCTCCGAATACCGCACATCTGCAGATGAACTGATGTTTGACGTTAAACGGAGCCAAGCGCTTAATCAGCGAGCGGTCTCTGTTGCATACAATGGGGAGGATAACGTCCTCCGGGTTCGGACTAACGGCATGGCCAATCTTCGCAGTTTCGATGACCTAGCGGAGGAGAAAATTAGACTCATGCAGGATATTAAGCGTTTGGACGAAGACGTTCTGATAGGACTAGTTCGGGGTCTCAAGATACCTGCACCCAGCACAACAAATCCCTCTGCTGTGAAAGAGATTCTCTTTCCTGCAAATCTTATCAGCCTTGTTACGAACGAGATGTGGAAGTATGGCCTTATCCCGGAGAGCGAGCGCTTCTTGGCCAATGTGATGGAGGCTATCCAAGCACATGTTATGGTTAGTTCCCTTGCATCGATTTTGGATTTTTCTAATTCCTCGATAGTCCTTCAACGGGGAGGATGCTATCATTCCCGGCATCTTTTGGCTTTCTAACGTTCATGAGATGCTCTCATTTATCTGCGTTGCGGAAAGCGACATGGTTCAGGGGATTGGCCCAGGAGAAGAAAACGCTGTGCGCGAATTCGATTGGAACGACTACGAACGCCTTGTTACTGTGGTTAAACATGACCTCGGCAGCCTCGAGTACAACATCTATCATACGTGGATGCAGGAGACCAAGAAACGTCTTTCCAAGATGGTAATTCCTGCCTTGATCGAGAGCCAGTCTCTCCCAGGGTTCACCACCAGTGATGGGGGCGGACGATTGTTCAATCGTATCCTCAATACGAATAGCCAGCCAGCTCACAGCATGGACGATATTCTGAACCTACTAAACAAGGTCTGGAAGAGTCTGAAGAGTTATTATATGGAGGACTCGGTAGTGCAACAGGTCCTCACCGAACTACTCAAGCTGATAGGCGTCACGAGTTTTAATGATCTTCTAATGAGACGAAACTTTTCTTCCTGGAAAAGAGGTACTTTGTGCTTTAGATCGGCCTTGAAACGGTACTAAACTTGCACTCGTTTCGCAGCGATGCAGATTCAATACAATATTACGCGAATAGAGGAATGGTGCAAGTCGCACGACATGCCAGAGGGTACGCTCCATTTGGAACATTTGATGCAAGCCATCAAGTTATTGCAACTGAAGAAAGTTTGTGAAGCATCTGAGACACCGTTAGAAAGATTACTGACTTGGAATGACAGGCGACGCCTGCTGACATTGAGATCATTTATGATGTTTGCTGGATGCTCAGTCCAATGCAAATACAAAGAATGTGTACCAACTACTACGTTGCGGAATACGAGGTGGGTCTACCCCTTGCTGTTGATCCGGCAGTCGGATCATACCTGTGTCCAGAATCCTATCTCTCCCGAAATTCTTCGCGTCGTTGCCTCTCGAGTGCAAGCAAACGATCGTAACGATCATCTCCTTCTCTCGCCCGAAACGGAGGAAGTTGGACCATACGAGCCACCGTACCCTCGCGAGGTTTCGGGGCTGGAGACCTATGTCCCAGCATACCTCAATGTGCCCCATCTCCGCCGGTTAGCCGCCCTGGTCGCGTAGAACTTTCCCTTCATCCGTCTCACAATGGATTTTTTTTCCGCCTGTGGACATTGATGTACGCTTTGCTATCCCATTACATTATTGTATGGCTTTCATCGGATAACGTCACATGGTTTCCTGGAAGACTAATTCTCGTACGAACGCAAATCTAACCCATCATCGTGTCAAGCCAGCCGCTGACGTATTTGTTTGAACACACGAGTTGGTCAGCACAACTGTCGATCCATCCTCTAATTGCCCTGAGAGCTGCAGATGATTCTGCAATACGAGACTTCCAAATTCTGCAGACGATTGTTCTAAATGAAGCGTCTGATCCAAGATAAATTCAGAACTACTGAGTTGAGCCACCACGGTAGCCCAGAAGCTTACGGAGATTGGATTGGTCACGCCAAAGTGTTGAACGACTATGTCCAACGCCTTACCCACAACGGTCGTCTGCAAAGAAATGATAAGAGAGAATGAAAATTCAATGCGACAAATCCACATCACCTTTCGAAACCATAAAACAATTTCTTTCTCTGGTTGGCCGAGAATCTTCAGGCGTGCAATTACATGAACGCGTTGGTCGAGGGGTATCGCAGAAGGTCTATCTTTGGGGTCTGCAGGGACTGCTTTGTGGCGCAACTTGATGAGATTGACCTTTTTCTGCTGTGCTAATGCTTTGGGATCACAGGAAAGCTTCGTAGGTCGACGCGTCACTACAGGGGTATGCGATGTTGGGGTACTGGTTGCGGACAACTTTTGGGCAAGAATGGCACGAGCAGCCTCATGCTTCGCACTATCCTGCAGGATGGTGGGGCCAACACATGAGTGAGACTGCATATGACGGTGACTTTTCAGTCATAAGACAAGGGGCAGATGCGACAAGTGTCCGGGAACGTACTCGACACAAAATGAAAGCTGACAGCCAGGACAACCCCCTGGGACGGATTCTCCCTCCGAGATAGAGTCAATAGCAACCACTCCAATCACAAGAGAAGGCTTGTTGCAGGCTAAAACAGCGCATTTCGAGCGCACCGAAGTAGAGGATGGTTTGAATGGGTGTTGTCGCACGGAGGGGCAGTCGTGGAGACCAGGAATGATATGAAGTTTGCAAAACCACTGTGAACAACGACATTGAATGGGTAAGAAGTCAAAGATATTGCACGACTGCAAGGCACAGTGCTTGCCGGTAGAATTCAAATCCATAACTGGCGGGTGACTCGGATCCACAATGAGCAGGATCTCGGAACCACGGACGATTATGTAACATGGCAGATTCACTCAAGATTTCGAAAAAGTGCTCTCGATGGCGAACGATGTTGCTCAAAGAGATTACAGAAGAAACTAATATTCATCCTCAACGTTCAACGATAAACCACACTTTTTTTTCGGCATAAAAATGGGTGGCAAGTGCGATGTGGAAAATGTGAGATGCTGACTGGTAATGCAACAGAGAGTGCAATGTGGGCAAGACGGTAGCGCGGGGGGAAGAGGTGATTAATTCTTCCGGCGGAAAGATGATCCTAGATGGTGTTATGTTAGTAGTGTGTCATCTATAATTCTCAAGGCCGAACCCTCTGTCAGCCGTGCCTTCCCACCCGTGGGTTGACATAGGACACTGGCACAAGACCCACACAGCACCACTGATTGCGCATGCGAGAAAACCGTTGTGATTGCGAAACAGCCTACGGAGCAGAAATGCATTGAGCAAAAGAAAACTTCAGATCACACATGCTAGGAGAGACAAACCTGGGCACTTCACGTCCATGAAATACGAGTTAGGTGATTGTACGAGACGCTTGAGTTTGTGCTGTCTCCTTTCTTGTTCAGCAGATGGGTTTAAAAGGTCGACCGCGAGAGGCTGGCAATGTCGTCAGAAACGTCGTGTTAGTGGACTTTGGACCTACCATGGTTGCGGGTTGATGATGGCGATTGTGTACGACGGAGCAAGGTTAAAGTTTGTCGGGGCTTGTCATATTTCGGTCTCCGAACGGCACATTCCGAGCTGTGCCGCGGTCGCTAATAATGGCTGTGCACAAGCTCAAGAGTCGCTTGCTGCACCATGAACATCGTTGTACGCGTCCAGTTGCGGTGCGATAAAACTTCCTAATTTTCATCACAGGAAACACTCTTTGGCAGGACCATTACTCCAGCCGAACGGCTCCGTCAACACCAGCGAGCCCTCACAAAAGCTCAGCGCGAACTTGATCGAGAGCGCTCGAGACTGGAGCAGAGTGAGAAGAAGCTCATCATGGATATAAAGAAGAGTGCAAAGGCAGGCCAGATGGTGCGTGGCCCCCAGTGCTTTGAGCTACATTCGTCAATTGTCTCAATAGAATGCATGTAAAGTCATGGCAAAGGATCTTGTTCGCACCCGACGATACGTTCAGAAATTCCATCAGATGAAGACGCAGCTCCAAGCCGTTGGATTGAGAATACAGGCCCTTCGCAGCAATCAAGCAATGGCAGAGGCCATGCGTGGAGCCACAAGAGTACGTCCCATCATTCTCGACAATATATCCTGCGTAACCGCTTTTTCTTCGCAAGGCTATGGCTTCTATGAACCGTGGTCTCAATTTGCCGGCTATCCAGAAAATCATGAACGACTTTGAGAAGGAGAGTTCAATGATGGATATGAAAGAAGAGATGATGTCGGACGCTGTAGACGACGTCATGGGCGATGATGTAGAAGACGAAGAGGAAGAAGGCGACAAGATCTTGAGGCAGGTCCTCGATGAAATTGGCGTCGATCTTTCGCAACAGGTATGGAATGTCAACCAATCTCGGGGAACCAGTGGTTTATGAAGCAATACAGCTTACAGAGGCGCCCACTGGACTTGGCGCCATATCCTCTCCCCTCGCCGAGAATCGTAGACCAGTGGCAATCGGAGAAACAAACGATCCATCTCATGGAGACGAGCGCCAGGGCGGTGATGTTCCCGCTGCTGATGAAGACACCCTGCAGGCACGGTTGGATGCTCTGCGTCGTGGTTGACACTTCAGCATTCTATTCCCCGTTACGAAATGAACTCAAATATGTATTTACTTGCGGATTCCTTCTCCCATGGTCGAGTCACATCTGGTCAAATCCTTATTCAAGCATAAGCCATTGGCCAAGTCAGAGTTTGTAACATTCGAATGGTCGGGGATTTATCACAATTCATGTTTCCAGGGAATGTATCACGTTGGTCTACAAGTGTCAGGGATTGGCGCAGAGCGCAGCTACTGACTCAAGTTTTCAGATTGACGATGTCCTTGGCATCCTGTATACTCAGCGTCCAAGAAATACCCGATCCACTATAGAACGCCTCAACGTCCTCATCCTAGTCAGTTATAAGTTGTCAGTAGAGCTGGTCATACCACTTTCCTTGACTTACATTATCAAGGTTCAGCAATGAAGAGATCTGTTGCAAGCGGGTGAATTTCTCTCGAATGTCGCCGAATATTGTTTGGGAGGACAGATTCGCCATTATAGACCGAAGATCACGGTCAAATCGTATTGCACCCAACTAGTAGAGGGCCATTAGCAGAGATACGATATCAGAAGGTTCGTACATGCCTCAGAGTAATGCAGGGTTAAAAGGTGTTTTTCCCATGGACGGATGATAGCATCAAGAGCAAGGCCGAACAAGATACGATAGTTATTTTCGGTACAAGCATCCTACTCTCGATAAGCGTTGGTCTCATAAAAACAACCGAGTGACTGACCTTGTACCCATCTGTCAAACACTCCCACACCTTCATGAAGCGTTTCCTCACAGTGTCTTGGTACTCTGCGGTTGCATACCCATCTTCGTCTAAAACATAAGAAACATCTTTATAGACATCAGTTATCAGAGTTCGTAGCCTCGGTCGCATCAGCTGGTTGAATAACTGGTCTATACCGGCCTGGGAGTTTGTTAGATCATTGTTTCAGCGCCTTACAAAGGATTCACTTTTAAGATTGCCTTGAATCTAGTCGTCGAAGCAAGCAAGCCCGATGTGATGGCCCTAACCCGTGGCTGATCGGTGTCAAGGAACAATTGTGTGACGGTAGGCTGGGAAAGCAGGTCCTTCGTGAGCCTTTCCATGTGTAAGGAAGATATATCGAGGTCATTCAGGTGTACCTTCAGAAATGATTGAGGTTGGGGACCTAGTTAAAGACAAATGGACATACGAGAAATGATGATCGACTCTCTTTCTCAGACTTCTCGGTTCGAATGCCTGCACCGACTCGATATACATCATCTAGTTTCTTCTTGATGCCGCCTGCAAAATCGTGATCGAGTACGCCCTTCAGAAGGTTAGTGGTCCGTTCTAGGATCTCGAGAGAGCCTGTTGACAGTAGACGCGTATACACGGTTTTCAAGATATAAAAAACATCGTCCGGGGTGGTGGTGGTTGCAGGGATTTGAGAGAAATCAGGGTTGGAGAGGTGTTGAGCCTGTGCTCAAAATTATATTACGGTTTGAAATTTGGTCTCAGAGACAGACCTTGTCAATGATGGTGCGGATATACCAGATCTCCATAGGAATGTAGCAAGTGCTCAATAAACCTTCGAATTCTTTTTGAGAGAGTGTCGCATCCAACAACACGACAGGTTCAACAGGCGTCGATGCGCGGACACGGGGCTCGGACGAAATGGGCCGTAAATTGTGGTCCTCAGAGTCAGCTACCAGGTCAAGATTTACCTCCTCTTCCTAAGTTGATATTGTCAAGAGAGACCGCGAGCAACTGTACAGTACGCACACACCTGGAGCTGCTCAACAAGGAATTTACGGAATAAATTCCATCGACCACTCATTCCGGCAATTTCAGATAATGTCTTATCAATCTCGCGTGGATCAATCTCGTCCATTTCTATGGTAGTTTTCCGCGGAGCAGACATCGATATTGTTGAATTTGAGACGTCGGACAACTGTGACAAGACCTCAGTCACGGCGTCATGAAAAGGGATTAACTCCCACCTTTCTCTTGATTGATCGATCCTCCTTCCAAGCTTCAACCGTACTCTGAACCACTCGATCACACTCCTCCAGTAACTTCTTAATAACACTTCGCATATTCCCTGCTCCATAATATTTCTCCACAATGGGTTGATGTTGGTCAATAATCATGGCGACGTTTTCGAACAGCGCGGTCAGAATAGTGACGTAGTACAGTGGGGATGAGGCTGTCGGTGTTCTCGCTCAGCAAGTCACAACAAAGAGTATACACCCCCTACTTTTGACAGAGGTAGGTGCCCTTACCCGCACCAAGTCAACGACAAACGATGCATACGCCTCAAGACCCTCGTTTTCCCAACCAATCGCAGGAAAGAGCTTGAAATAACGGCTCGTGGCAGCTGCGTCACGGGAGCGTGATGCCTGCGCAAATTGGTTCAGGAATATTGACAGAAGCTGCTCTCTCGCAGCTTGAAGCGTTTGCGCAGGGGGGAGATGATTCTCTGCAGTTGGCTAGGATGGAAAGATTAACCCATGTACGTACGAGTGGCCAGGAATAAAGTACCACAGAGGTTTCGGCAAATGGGCCAGAAATGACTTCGACGGGCAGCGACATAGCGCGAGCACAATGTCTGGTCGCAGACTCCCAGTCCTGACGTTCGATGCAAGCCTGTAATTGGGAAAGGGAGGACTTGTATGGTCTAAGAACAACTGTTCATAGGTTCCGATGCATAGGATCACCTTGAGTTCCATAACCTGCCCAACTCGCTCGGCTGCCTGTGAGACACGATTCATCTCCTGATCAAGAGCCCTCACCCGCCCTCCAACACGGTCTGCTGTTGTCGCGGTGGAAGAAACTTTCCTAGAAAGTTGAGAAGATTCAAAACATAGGTTATCTAGGTGTGGGATAAGAGCTTCCAGTCGATGCAGCGAATCTGCTATGGAGGCACGGTCGCATAACAATCCAGCAAGGGAATTCGAGAGTGTTGCTTCCTCGGACTGGTACCATGACAGACAAGACAGAATTTCGTTCAAGTTCGTGAGTTTTCTTGGGTCTTTTTGAATGAATTGTGATGTCTCGACATGTAATTGAGGCGGATTGGATGTGCTTGCATTCATGGATGTTGGTATTCACGCGTTCCCCACGCCAAAACTCAACTAGTTTGTATAGCACTTGGAGACAACATTCGATTCCTAACCCACTCCACGCAAAGATCTTCTTGAGCTCGAGGGAACCTGCAGAGGTAGCTCCTCATTGTTGAACTACTCGACAAGGACATCAATTGACTCTCGCCATTCTTCGACAGCTCCTTGGGTATGAAAAATAGCGATGAGAGTATGTTTGCAGTGATTAACGACAAAGATATGGCTTACTCTTCTGGAGTTTGACAGCTCCAGTTGTCGATGAGGAAAGACAATGTTGGATATCCTTGCATCGTCATGCCATATACATCGCATTGAAATGGATAAACTGGAGAATCTGTGTAGAGGCGCATAAATACCGGTCGCCGATGATAATTCCTGGTGCTACACCATTCCCCCGAGAAACCTCGGGTTGTCAGAGTAAAGATAAAGCTCTATCTGACATGACGGAGTTCGCTGTTGTTCTCTCAGAGTCAGACTCTTGATCATTAGTAGCGACAGAATGTACGGCATAGTCCGTCCGGCAAATACTAAGTGCTAAGTGAATGTGTACAGCGCGTACTGACCACTGACCAGAAAGGTGAAGATCTTCTAAAAGACTTGAATGCACTGAATGCGCATCCACACACGTTGGCGCGATTTTGGCAAGTTCGAATCAGCCAAGAAACACAGTGCATTAGAAAAATGTCATGGACATTCGCACTGCTTCCAGTTTCAGTTTCTAGTGCGGAGGATAGCCAGCTACGTAGAGCCTGACGGATGGGTGAAGTGGAGAAAGCCACGGGCACCCTGGACACGTACTTACATTTGGCCCATCACTCATCCGCCCAGTGGATGGGACATTTATGTAAACGGGGCCGGTGTTCCACCAGTTGGGCATGCCTTTTTCATTTAGCCAGCTTTTCTTCATACTCGAAAACCGACTCGGATGCCCTCTCGACATGGATGAATGCCAGGGTGAGGAATCCGATGGACCTTGAACGGTCAACGGTTATACATGTATTTCTCGGAAGGATATGTCACAGGAATCTTTGAGCCCCGGGAATGGGAATGCCATCTATCCGTCTCGTGAGTACGTACCATCATACATACGTCCAAAGCTAGAAAGCGCGAGTCGGAATACCTTCACGACCTGAACTAGCACCTCCATCAATCCTTTGGGTAAATGTCCGAAGGAATATCCCACACATTAACCAACGAAACAGTCCCACGAACGGAGGCTACGATCACCGTTCGTGTGATCAAGTCTTTCGAATACCGTACAGAACGTAGCCTCGTCCTCCACAAACTCAACCTCGAAACCACGACCGTCGGTGGCCTGAAAGAGATTGTCCGTCAAGGTACATATCGCTTGTTCATTCAATTCCCATCCGGTCTCACCTTCAACTCATTCAGCTATTCTGACTGGATCCGCATGGCGACCCTATCGTAATACTATTCTAGGTTTGCACCCGTCATCTAGTCAAGCTATTTCCAGTTGTCTGATGTCAAGTTAGACACACTCAAGCTCTATACGAAGGCGCATGGTGCAAAGGTGCGAGAGTTGCTCTTGTCACTTGATCTTGCATTCATCTCCGATGCACCCAGACCACGAATTTGATCATTAACTTGGACCACGATGATTGGATTCTGGAAGATGACAAGATCTTGGCGAACGTTGGTATTGGTAAGTGTGCGAATCGACCTGCTGACCCATCACTCACGTCGACTGAGCGCAGAAAATGAAACCGAGGTCAGCTTCTTTAGCCGTACAGCGTACGAAAACTTCAAGCTTAGTCCTGAGGTGGGTGAGATGACGTCAATCCTGGCAATCCTCTTACCGTAGCCTGCTCTCAGGTTCGTTGGGATGTCACCCCATAACGGCAGATGTACTGTACCCAGATGGCTTTCATGCAATTGCGTATTAATTACCATGGATGTAACGAACGTGGATCTATGGAGATACGTGGGCGATCACCGGGTACTAGTGACAACAAATATCGAATGACAAATATCCATTGACCAGCCGGTGGCAGATATTACTGATTAGCGCATTGTACCCGTGGCTCACCATCGTGATCCTCATCCATCGCATCGTCTGCCATCGCGTTAGCTCTCGACCGTGTATCAGGTTCTTCGAGATCCACTTCTTCAAGATGGATACTCTTGGGGAAGGTCTGCACGGAGATGCGCGGGGGAAGGGCCTGCTCAAGTAGACTAGCTTTGGAAGGATCGATGGTATCGGGAAATTTAACAGTGAACTTGACGTAGAGATCACCGGGTTCATGGTGTCGTTGAGATGGCATCCCTTGTGACCGAATGACCTTGACGGAATCTGATAGAATTAGTCATAAGAAAAAATGGAAGATTGGTATGGAAGAACGCACCATTTTTTACGACTTCTCCTGGTAAAAATCGGATAATCAGCGCTCGATCGTCAAGATGTTTGATGGCGACCTCGCCACCGGCGAGCGCGGTGAGGAGGTCGACCTCGAGTTCAGTAACGAGATTATTTTCCTGGCGCTTGAACCTCTCGTGGGGTTTCTCTTCTATAACGATCACGACATCTCCAGACTGAGCGTTTGGCGACTGATCGCTTTCCCCCGCGAACGTTATTGTCTGTCCGCCCTTCATACCCTTGTCTATGTGAACCTCTAGGATCTTCTTCTCCGGTAAGACCTTCTTGCCCTTGCAGACCGAGCAACGATCTTTGGGGCTGATAAACTCTCCCGTTCCATTACATTCGTCACATCCAGACTGTATTTGTTGGATCATGGGACCCATTTGGCGGAGGGTGATCTTGATACCGCGACCATTACATGAGACACACGTCCTGACGGCACCATCCTTGCCACCTTTTCCGTTGCATTTTGAACAAAGAGCATTTCGCGTGAGGGCAAGTTTGGTGGTCTTGCCCTTGTAGAGATCTTCGAGGGACACTTGCACTCGGTGAACAAGGTCTTTGGTCTTGCGAACACCTTGCGAACGACCAGGGCCACCACCAAAGAATCCTGCGCCCCCGAAGAGTTGACTGAAAAGATCCTGGGATACGAGTGCATGAAGTCAAAGAATGGAGAGGAGAGATGATATGACTAACCTGGGGGTCCATGCCACCCATTCCACCCTGTTCCGAAAGACCAGCTTCTCCACGAGCATCATATATGTTTCGTTTCTCCGGGTCCGCCAGAACTTCGTACCTGTTGGGCAAGCATTAGTAACGGATAAAGGACGTGGGGGTGGTACATACGCATGTGTCACCTCCTTGAATAACTCGGGGTCACCGCCTTTATCCGGGTGCAGTCGTAGTGCTCTGAGTAAAGCTGAGCACAGAAAGCGGAATCATGAAAAGGCAGGTCTACTTTTTTCTATAGGCCTTTTTGAGCTCGCTCTCGGAGGCGTCGGGGGCCACCTCAAGGAGATCGTAATATTTCCTACAAGTAAACCGAGTTTAGTTGAATAGAACAACTGAAGGGAAACTGGCTGACGTTTCTCTGACCATGATGGAATGTGGATATGGACGCGAAGAAAATAACGAACGGCGACGGGCTTCTTTAGCTTGTATGTATAGTTAGGCTGGAATGCTGTACCAGAAAGTTATGGAACGTCCTGGAAATTTCGGAACATCCACTTTTGGAAGGGGTTCGGGTAGGTACTCAATACAGCATATATGTATACACATTTCGCAGACCTCACTATGCGACACAAGGTTCCTTGCTAATGTCTGGATAAACATCAAATCGCCGTTGTGTCGTCACAGGTACCCCTGCTCTCGCGGAATGATACACTTGAGGATCTGCCGGAGGTATCAATCTGCGTGAGTGACGTTCAGCGTTGAGAAAAATCACCGATATCGAAGTGCAGGATCGCTTCAAACTCCTCAGCCTGCCCAAGCACTTTCCCACTGTTTCGTGTCAGTTGTTGGATCATCGCTGGTGGCGGAGCACTCACAATGGATCGACTACCATGCTGTGGCCGTACTGTCACGCACATAGAATCGTGAGTTTCTACGGTTGAACCACAAAGGCGACCTACCGCCTGATAAGCTGCTTTTGGATCACGTGCAGGGCTGCACATCGAGAAGAATACTTGATTGTCCACAGCCCTGCATAAACATGTCGTCAGCTCGATAAAACATACCCATGAAGCCGCTTACCGCGCTCGTTGGAGCAGCTCCCAGTGAAGGGGCCCCGTCGTTGTGTTAAATGCCCCAGGATAGACGAGGACGTGACACCCTGTCAAAACAACCTTGCAGCATTTTCGTTCGTCGCCCATACACTACTTCCAACCTTTTCGTGCAGCAATCATGGCAAGCTCCGGGAAACGCACATCATAGCATATCCCAAGGCCAATGCGCGCGAACTCTATTGTCGGTTGTCACAACTATCCAAGCCAAGCTCATGGATCCCTACCTGTATCGAAGAATGTCATTGAAGACCCCCCTGTCAGCGTTTCGCTCTCCTATGCAATCAAGTTGCGGGTTACTTGAGCAGGGAACGCGCGCACCTGGAACCTGATCTTTCCTGGGATATCGATGTCAAACAAATGGACTTTACGATGAATCGCTACGAGTTTGCCTGATAAAATTATGAGAGACAAGGGTGCAAAATGTAACCATGCCTTGCCTCCTGGTGAGAATACGATGCACGTATTATAGATCTTGCCGTCACTTGCATCTCTTTCCGGAATCGAACCTGATTCCATTATTTAACGGTTGGTCAATCGTTCCAAGTTTATGATGCACCTCCAATGAGCCAAACCCGGTTTGCCGATGCAGCTGCTGAGAGGACTCTGACACTTTGACTCTGAGTGCTCGTGGTGTCATATACTTGCCCGGGTGTGTATCCAATAGTTTCGGCATACACAGGGAAGTGTACATGGCCATAGGGTGAGTTGAAGCATTCCTAGAGTAAGTCACGATGCTGGGAGGTGGCAGAATTGGAGGAGGCACCTTACCGGCAATACAACTAGGTCTGGCTTTTCGCTGGAGCTCTTCACCGCTTGGTCAATCATGTCCCTAGCGTGTTGCAGGTTCGCATTCTTGATGTCTGTAGGGTTTTCAGCAAGCTGAGAGGGACTGCCGAGCTGGATGAGTGCCAGCTTGAACTGCTTGAACTCTGGAGGATTAGAATTCGACATTGTTCGGAGGCTCATGTGAGCCAAATGCGATGATAATTTGGCCGTGGAAGCGCAACGCAACAGAGATAGCATGCAAGCTGTGGATGTCCGAGTCGGATATGTCAAATTATTCCCATCATCACCCGATCGATTACTACTGGAACGTGAGTCTGGATTTCGTCGTTGAATCTGCTGAATCCACGGACACACATAGCTACTGAAGCGCTGATAGCTAGTCATGTCAATTCTGGTCATCTATAATCCTGCCTGTGGTGACTGCACGGCAGAACAATTTTTCACCACTTATGTCATCCCCCGCCTCCGCACCGCCAACCGAATCCTTGCCGAGATCGTTCGCACCCGCGCCCCCGGCGATGCAGGAACACAGACCCTCAGTTTTATCAACAAACGCAGGGGTGATATCACGATTGTGCTAGGCTCGGGAGATGGTACCCTTCACGAGATAGTGAACCACCTTACCTTTGCAACCGAGGCTAGGGAGGATCGGGCCATACACTTCGTACTCGTTCCATGCGGAACAGCGAACGCGTTGTATGCTTCCTTGTTCCGGCCTGTTCCGCTGGAAGACACGGTCACTTATAGACTGCGATCCGTGGAAGCGTTTCTTGGAACCTCAACACCCAAACCCCTTACTCTATCCCTCACGTCACATCGTGGCAACACTCGACCCACGGCCTCGATAGTTGTTACCTCCACAGCCTTGCATGCGGCCATCCTTAAGGATTCGGAGAAGCTCCGCAAGGAGATACCTGGCATCGAACGATTCAAGGTTGCAGCACAGCAGAACATCACAAAGTGGTACGCCAGTCGTGTCAAGCTCTTACCTATCCCATCATCTGGCGGCATCCTTACCTATGATGCGGACAAGGGCGACTTTGTTCCCTCTGCCTCCGATTCATTGGACCTCCACGGCCCATTTGCCTACTTCTTATCTACCATGAACGTAGATCGACTGGAGCCCGAGTTCCGCATCAACCCCATGATATCAAAGATCCCCACCACCGGTGTTTCAATGGATGTGATCGTGGTCCGGCCCCATCGCGACCCCACTTTCACCGTGGATATTCCCCAAGTGAGGGAGAAATTCGCAGGGAAAATCGTTGGAGTTCTCACTACGGCATATCAAGATGGGAACCACATAAACTTGCGTTATTCGCAGAATGGGGACATCACAGAGAGTGGAAATGGTAGCCCAGTCGTCGAATGTTTTAGGTGTGGGGGATGGGAATGGATACCTGTTTGTCCCTTTTGTTGTTTTTTGTGAGCCAGGAGCCACTGATGAGCAGCCCCTCAAGGACGGGACTGACCAAGACGCGCATCTGCTCTGCACAGACGGGACCATTTTTGAAATAGAGAAGGGTGGCCAAGCTAT
The DNA here is from genome assembly GCA_038090295.1 of Boletus semigastroideus. Classification (NCBI taxonomy): domain Eukaryota; kingdom Fungi; phylum Basidiomycota; class Agaricomycetes; order Boletales; family Boletaceae; genus Boletus; species Boletus semigastroideus. The sequence continues at coordinate 23,920 of JBBPMK010000185.1, forward strand.
TTGTAAGGCTGCCTTGCGAACGGATATGCCAACAGATTTCTATGTTCATCTCTAGAGTTGCTGTATTATACCAAACTGTACAAAAGTCACTGATATATATGATCACAGGGTATTACGAGGGCTCAAACTAAGACTTTGAGAATAGCTTCGCTAGCTTCCCTGTGGCACTGTTCAATAGACTGGTTGCTATTGATCTGCAGATGATGTCAGGAAACAGTCTGTAGTCGACTTGGATCCATACCTTCACGACCTTGCCTTGGGCTTCCAGGTGCTTTATGACAGGTTGAACAAGATCATTGTGAGTCTCTAAACGACAAATTTCCAACTAATCTTAGTACGTCATAGCAAAGAAACTTACGGAAGCGTTTCTTCAGACTTTCAATGTTGTCGTCTTCGCGCCCACTAGTTTTCCCCCGTTCTAGTATACGCTGTATCATCACGTCTTCGTCTGCCTCAAAGACCAAGACCTTGGACGGCGTGCAAACCTTTGTAGCAGTCAAGAAGCTGGAACACAGCAAGCCATGAATCTACAGCATACCGTCTCTTCGAATGTCACAGCTTGATCCATCTTACGGGGGAAACCGTCTATGAGGAAACGGCCCCTGCCGTTTGTCCACCCGGAACCCGATCTGGCCTTGAGCTCTGCAGACATGGCGATCTCCAGGAGCTTGATGGTGACCTCCTGCGGAACGATGGTGCCTTCACGGATGCAAGTCCGAATCAGATCCCCATATTGTGAACCTTGCCGATTCTGTTCCGCGCGCAAGAGATCACCAGCTGCCAATCACGTCAATGAGCATGGGACGTAGGTTGAGTGCGGTACGACGAATCACCTGAAAGATGACTGAAATCGAAGTCTTCTACGAGCCTGCCGCACTGGGTTCCTTTGCCTTCAGGAATGTTAGTACTGTAATGTATAATTATAGCGGTAGAGGGAACTCGCCTGCACCGGGTCCTCCGAGCACGTATATGACGGTAACCTTGGTCGCATCGAATGTTGGCTTTGCCTTTTTACCATCTACAATCGATGCCATTGTGCTGTACTCTGAATTCTAATCTCTGGTGAATGAACAGCAACGGCTCTTTCCGGTCAGCGACATTTTTGCACTTTCTCCTGCAAATTCATGGATGCAGATGTCACCAGAATAAATCATGGTTCAGACGTTTACGTGGTGCGATCCTGTTACCACGAAGACGGGCGGGACCTCCTTGCCATTGGAGGCGAGCATTCTGTCGAAGTCTACCAGATAGTAAGCAAACTCCCTCCTTCGCTGTCTCTCACTAAACTGTGACCCCAGGGCACTAGATTAACCAAGAGACTGGCTTCATTCCACATTGGGACCAGAGCGACCGCATTAGCCTGGTCGCCTCGCACACTCTCGCCTAGCAAGAGCGATGACCAGTGGCTCATTGAGTTTGTTTCTCCCTTTGTATCTATACTCTTGTGGCAATTGACGTCTGATTTCTAGGGTTGCGGCAGCTGGGATAGACTTCGGTCTGCACTTATTGACAAAGTCTGCCTCATCCAGCGAGTACATCTTTCCTTTTGGTGGAGGCTTGAGCGGGCACCATGGCAAAGTAAACGACATGTGTTTCTGCGACGGCCACGATCAAGAAAATGCACGCTACGTTGCCTCCGTGTCGGGCAAGTAATTCGAGGATCTTGAGATCCGACTCGCTCATCAGCCGTAGATGACAGAATGCTCATGGTTTGGGATCTTCAACCAACGTTCAATATCTCTTCCGGAATCCCTTCTCCAGAATCATCCGGTCGTAACGCTTCGTCTCCACCCACTCCCCGACCTCAACCTACTGCCTATGTTATCGCTTTTCCACACCGTCTGATAACAGTCAATTCACACCCAGCGAGTAGCAAGGAATTCCTCGTTTCTGATTGCCGTGGTTCCATCTTTCTTACGGATTGGCGCACTGATCCTGTCTCGACGGAACAAGGGACCTGGAGACATTCCACACTGGCCGAGCTTGTCGAGCCACATGCGTTAAAAGACTCTCTACTAGGGAAGTCATCCCAGAATATGGGGTTTGCCGCATGGCGTCGTGACAATGCTGACATGTATGTGCTTCGCTCTGGACTTAGTTCATGTGACAGACATTACCTCCACAGTGTTGGGGCAAACTATGGATCACGTTTTGCGATCTGGGATATGTCAAAGCTAAGAGGTGGCAAGCCTGTTCACACTGGAGTCAGTCTCCAGGATGGTGGCCATATTTTCCGGTATTTTCCCCGTACACACCAGCTGCAAGTTGTTGATCCCATTGTTACAGGTGGTGCCCGACGAACCCGGATTATTTTGCCATTGCTGCATGCTCTCCCAAGAGAGGGGCAGTTCTACATGTCCATAATGTTGGCTACTTAAATGCACAGCCTAGCATCATAAATGTCGCTCCGCGCCCACATTACATTCGAGGCTTCGACTTTGTGGCGCTGCAAGGTCAACCACTTCTTGCGATCGCTTTTAGTCGATATGTTGTAGTGTTTTCTATTGGCGACGAGTAAAAGTTAACATATACCCAAGTACAAACGTGTCTTAACTAGTCATCACAGCAATATGACCATAGCGAGTAGTCAAAATTCTACAAAACTGCAAATTAGCTTCCAACGAAGCTGGCCTGGCCAATCGATTGTGCAGGTCCGTAAGGATACTGGGTATAGTGAGTGGTCAAGCCTTCACCATACGCAACATTGCGCAGGCCATCATTCGCCGTAAGTACATGGTGTTGCTCCCCACCGAATCCGAGGTCAAACAGCATAGTGCGATAATAATGGTGATCTGCTGATGTATACTCCTCGATAGGTGGGCCGATTTGAGGTGGATAAGGTACGGGGCCACTCCGCGTCGGGACACCATAGATGATCCCATTCGGATTCGTGGGATAAGCGTCTTGATCACTTGGGATACTATAGTGAATGTGATGAGAGGGTTGAGTGCGGGTATCCTCTTGTGGGGAAGGTGTCGTTTGCGAAGGCGATGCTTGTTCCCCTGATATGCTGTCAGCAATAGCCCAAACGGGGGGGTTGGGGAAACCATACTTTGCATGGAGGCATCAAGGGAATGCTCGTGATGGAGTCGATCCTTTGTGACACTGGGGCGTGTACGGTGCATATGAATGAGATGCCACAGGAAACGGGCGTGATACGCCGCAAAGGAGGATGTAGGTGAAAAATGGGCAGCCTCATTATAGGCTTCAGCCGTCTTGATGATAGTTGTGTGAATTTCACGTGATGCACCCTCGGGCAACTCGGATTGTAAGCCAGGGTTAGCATCCGAACTCCGCAATAACTAGAGAATGGTGAGCGACAGTCGTGTTAAACATGAAAGGTCCCACCTTCAAAAGGAAGATCGCAGAGTAGGCCGTCATCACCGTTGTGCTTTCTTGCCCATATCTCTAGGGAGTAGATGACGATCGTAAACAAAAGTGGACGTTCGTACGCACCAGCACCCCAAGATCGCGGAAATCCTTTGAGGCGATTCTAAGAACGTTGAGCGCGTTTTCAAAGCATGCGGATAGTGCACGCAAGTGACTATTTGTCCGGTTTTCCTAAAATGGGGGTTATTGCAAAACAAGGCCAGTACTAAGAAGACTGCTCACGGGAGCAGCATCGGCTTGTACACCGAAACTATTCAAGAAGAGGCTGGAATACAAGCAGAACAGGTTGAGAAACGAGAAATGAAATGATTCCCCATTTGCTAGCGAAAAAGTTGAGTAAGATTATGTGGTAAATCCTGTGTCTTACCCCGCCGCATCTCGTGCTCCCATTTTGTCGACCACTGTGCTAACTTGGCATTTGCATTTTTTAGTGCCATGTCAACGTTGATCTGACCACTGCCGCCACCAGCCTGACTTCGGTTAGTGTGTAGCATATCAGTGGTCTCCCCCTACATGACACGTATTAATCCCCGTCGAGTAAAGCAAAAAAAAACTCACTGCAATTCTCCGTAATTGGATGAATGCGGCAATAATGACGTCCTCGCATCGTGTCGGAGAACCGCCCTGTTCATGCCAAGTGTCTGCGTGTCTGATGAAGTCGTCCTGCACTCCAGCAGGTCAAATACAGAAGGATTACCCAGGTTTATGCTAGCTACCTCGGGAAGCATCCAATGGCGCCCGGTTTGCATGCTGAGGCTCCGATCATGAACAAATAGTACAAGATATGTCCTCTCGCGGTTTCGTCGTTCAAGTAGTTGAAACTCTGTTTCGTTTGTAGGAGGCTTCGCCAAAAAACGATTTAGACCAAGTTCTACGGCCATCCGACATGCCTGTCAGTTGTGTCAGTCACTGAACAGTTATTCAAGATCTTGCACCAACGTAACCGATGTACATCCAAGTGCGCTAGGATTATATCAGCAGGGATAATTTGAGGAAGGTTGAGATCCACGCGCACATTATCATCTTGCTCTCTCCAGTATGTTAAACATGCAAAGGCTTGCACAACTTCGACTCGTTTCCACCCCTCAGCGAACGCACGGACAGCCAACTCATGCGCAAGGTGAAAACATTCCTTGTAAAGGCTTGGCTCAAAAAATTTGCAGCCGGCAGCGATGAGGGTGGTAAACAAAAGAGGACACTTTGAGCGCACATAATTTACTGAGTGCAACTGGGGATCAAATAGATTGATAAATGGATTGAGGCGCAGAAAGATGGCATCAAAGAGCATTTTAGCCTTGTCCTCTGATATAAGGCCAGCCGTGATTGGATCTTGAAGTCCAGCTGGGAGGGGGGCAGGTCGTACCAGCTGAAGGCTATCCAGGTCACTGCGGGTGGCCTGGGTTGCAACATCAGGATACGGCGATTTGTGTTCGGGATTCAGAATTGTCCGGAAAAATGAGTTTTCTTTGCGGATGAGTTTTGCGGGGAACTTTTCATCACCACGGTCTTCTTCGTCGTCACCATCTGAGGGTCGATTTCCAGAGGCTAAACGTGGCGTGGACAGAAGCTCGATGTAAGTTGAGAGCGAACAAGCGGGCTTACTTAAAGCGTTACCTGGGCTGTATTGATCCATTGGCCGGATCATGGTGCCGAACTGTGATTCTCCCTGGGGAGATCTGGAATCGACAGCAGGGAAAACAGAAGACATGGATGTCTCATTTGCTTGCTTGAGTTTTGCGGTGTTTAACCCTTTCTCAAGACGGCGGAGCATCTTGGATGCCTCCGATAATCTGAAGTGAATGAATTAGAACGATCAGAAATATCAACGTCAAAACGATTTCATCATACTTCGACCCAGGTTTGCGACCACGGCGGTGTTTCTCGAAAATGCATCTGAGGGTTTGCAAGATATATTAAGCGTCAATGGGGAACACATAATTTCCTAACATACTCGACGTTTGTTCTCTTACACCTTTGGCATGGCTTCTGGCCATCCTCGGCCCCCACACATTTCATCTGACTTGCAGTGAACAAGACTGCGGGAGTAACGATTTGAGTTACAATACTTACTTTAGCTGCGCGGCATACTGTGCAGGCTCTGGGGTTTCTTACGACAGGAGGCTTAGAGCTGTGTGAGCTGTGGGTAAGTAGACGGAAGGGCATGGTGGGTTCACAGCGTACACCAATTTTGAGGATTGTATATCCGCGATGTCTGCAGGGGTTTGCATTATGTCTCAGCCACCCTACTCTGGGTGAGCACGGTTATCAATGTTACGGTGACTCGGCGTCAGTTTATCGACCGGGGAAGGTCGGTTAATTAAGGGTTAAAATGAAGGCGCAGTCGAAGACAGCTGTCTGAAGTGATTGGGACTCCCGATACGAATAGAGGTACAAGAGAAAAAATACGACGGAAGGCACCGGAGAGTAGAGTAACAGAGAGGTCTTTGATATCGATGAAGGAACGAAGGAACGGGGATGAGATGTACCAGTGGGATTTGTTGCAAATAAAAGCCGGGCGGCAATACGAACATAGGTTGCCGAGCTCGGCAATCACTTGATTATCCGACTTGAAACCGCTCATTCCCTAATCGAGAAAGGCGATGCTTTCCTTTACCTTCCGAGATTAATTTAGCAAGGCGTCCTCACAAAAATAATAGCATGCGTGGATAGGGATCAATAAGGCGGTACAACCTCGTGATGCATATGGATATGCGCAGCAGTTGGTGGGCGTAATCACCCCATATAATGTGGCCATTTCGACGATTCACTCGGATGTGTGCATAATAGCCGTCGGAAATGGTGCAACTCACGTGACATATATCGGAGTCGATGAGCTGGCAGAGAACTCTTCTGGGTATAGATAGCTGGCAAGGGTTTCCATTACACATCGTGGTTCCGTACAACTCACTGACAGAGTGGCAATCTGCTGCCGTGCACAGCTTCCGTTTATGACGGCCAACTTCTCGCTGCTTTAGATGGATGAACCGAGTCGAGTCTATGGACAAAACACAGAGTCTTGTATTATCGCAACGAAGAAAGGTATCGCTGAAAACTATGTCACTCTAACGTGCAAATTTCAGAAAATTCCCTCACAGTTTCAGCATCTGCGACAGCAACTTTGAAGCGCGCAACCTCCCTCCAGCATTCCAGTGGTTGCGTCGCATTGACTCTACATACCTTAGTCCGAAAACAACCCAATGAAAAGTATTATACGTACTTGTAGCATGTCGCGATTGCTTCGCTCGTTCCCCTGACAGAGGGAAAGTCACCTAATTGTCGCCGTGTTTGGAACCTATCAACCTTTTCCTTAATTTCCTCCAAGTCACCGATTAGCGCAACACCAGCTTTCAGACCACCATGGGCGCTGCCATCCCCGACCATACTCGTTTCGCGTTCCAGGTTCTCTTTCTCCAAAGAACGGTAAATTTCAAGCTGAACAGTATCCTCCTCGGTGCGCAAAGCCACGAGGCGTGCAGAGAGGTTGTTCACGACATCTGCTGAAACCTGGATGTGTAAGTAGTCTGTAAGCCAGGTCTGGAAATCTGCATACCTCTATTGGAGTTTCTGGATGAAATACCTTCGGGCCTTTATCAACTGTGGACTGGCTTGCACCCATTTCCGAGAGTATGAGCGGCAGGACCAGGGCTGTGCAATGTTTATTTGGTTTGGCGTTAGTGGTCACGCGCTTTGTGCGGTATAGATATTTATCCATGTGTCAGGCTAGTATCATAGGCACTATTTATCCTCGGAAGTGGTATGGCGTCATGTTCTTGGGCACTAGCTGATGAGATTTATGACCAAGGTCGTTGTGGGGATGGCATTTAAGTATTATTTACTCGCAGCGGGCTAATTGCAGAGCTTCCATGTTCAAGTCGACCAATGTTTAATGAACCATACTTTACACTCCTTTCAAATCATCTCGCACACGTTGCTTACGATATTTGTGACCATATTCAAGAAGCCTACAATTTACAAGTCTGGTTAAATCGGGGTGGTGTTGAATGTCATGCTTACCAGTCGGGCTCGATTTCTGTGATGATACTTATCCTGCATTGGGTTACATCAGATCCAATACAAGTATAAATGCCTTACTGAGGTTTTTTAGTTTCTTCCAGCTCATGGAAGACCACCCATCCAGTACGCGGCTTCCGGGTAAATAGTACGGAAGTCGGATGAACGTATAGAATCTATGGGAAGTAAAAAAGTCACAGATGCGAGTTAACAAGTCGTCTACACTCACTTGGTCATTGTGAGCGGAGCGATATGTTCCATCTGCCATCCATCGGGCTGAATTTTGCCAATATCCACTGACAAGGCACTTCCGCAACCGTTCGGCATCTCCCTCACAGCTATGTCTTGGGAGATCATAACGCATCATGTACTTGCTCAGCTGGGAACGAATAGACATCGCTCTAGACATCGCCCGAAAGTTTAACGCGTGGGCTTTGCACCAGGATGATGATCGCCCATATCTCGTGAACGCATTATACGCTAGCATTCATCAGTATCCCCTGCAGCACACACTGGCTACATGCGCACCATTTAAGAGGGTTAGATGATCCTTTACCGTGGGGTCAACAACGAATAAGAATAAGCAAGAAATATGACATACTTACCCCTTCTTCGGCGGTGAATTTCCGCCTTTCCAGTTCAGCAAGTGCACCTAGTGTCCCGTCTGGTATGACAAACACATCCTACATCTTACATGTTTACCAAATAGACTCCAGAGGGTTTTTGCACACCTGAACGGAGATCATTGCCGCGATCGTCAAGATCTCTTCCCCGCAAGAAAACTCTTTAGAACTGAATAACTGACCCAATAATTTAAATGTAGTCAAACAAGCACGGTGGATATTTACCATGCGGGCAATACGAAGCTCAATAGGACATTCTGCAACTCTTTGGCCCATGACAGTCAGTCGACCGTCCTCTGCGATCATTCCTGCTGCGACTAGAGTTTCCAGAGCGCGCAAGATACTTTCAGCTGGTGGTGCAGAGATCCATTCAAATTTCATGAGGTTGTCGATGCCAAGGGACTTGAGCTGGAGGATCGGCGTAGTCATATCAGTACGAGTAATCTCTGGGGGAGTAGTTGCTGAAAGTGATGCCAGGAAACATTCGGAATATAACCTGTAGCAGATGCCGGGTGATGTGCGACCAGCTCGACCGGCTCGCTGAGTCGCTGATGCCAGAGAAACAGGGATGGTGGATAGTGAAGAGAGGTGAGATGATGGGTTGTAAGACCTTATCTAAAAGACATTGACTGACATAATTATCTTGAAAAGACGGAGCGTACCTTGACAAATCCACAATCTATTACAAAGTTCACTCCATCAATTGTAACACTTGCCTAGATAAATTTGTGAAGGTTTGCACTGCAACGACGGAATACGAAGGGCACACACTTCGGCAATATTGGTTGCCGCAATGACCTTGCGAGAATTCGGCTCCGCACGGCAAAACACTCTAAGTTGTTCTTCGGTACTCAAGCTCGAGTGAAGTGCCACTGGGATGATTCGTGTCGCACCATGCGGTAGGCTACAAAGGACTGTCAGCTATATGCAACCTAGTTACATTAGTGTCCCACCTAGGTATGAGTTCTGTAAGCTCCTCAAGAAACCGTTCAATGTCTTCTCGGCCCGTCAGAAAAACAAGAATATCGCCAGCTGCATGCTTAGATCGTCTCATTCGAACTGAACGCCGCAGATAGCAACTACCAAGCGCACCTGCAAGTTAATTTTCCACGATACTTCGACAGCCGTCCTGACATAGTCAGTGGTGGGCTCTTCGAGATAGGCAACTTCGACTGGGTACATCCTTCCCTCCAGGCTGATAATAGTGGCTTCTTCCAGTGAAGCTCTTGAACAGAAGTAGTCACGGAAGGTCATGGCGTCAAGTGTGGCGGAGGAAACAATGATCCGAAGGGAGGGCCGCTTGTATCTAATCCTACCAAAAAATCATCTCAGTAATGATAAGGAGCTTAAGTGGAATTGCCAGACTTTTTCAGGATTCCGAGCAAGAAATCTGTGTAAAGGCTCCGTTCGTGGGCTTCATCAATCTGCGTTAAACGCATTAGGGGGCGAATGATCAACCATATTATCGTGTCCTTGCCATGATAACACTGTAGCGCGATAGTAGCGGATCAAGGAGGGCTTCTCGAAAAAGCATCCCGTCCGTCATATAACGTATCCGAGTCTTGTCTCTATCGCTCACGTCCTCAAATCGAATGGTATATCCAACCTGGTAGACATACACAGTATCCGTGAGTACTCTTAGGCATCGATGTTTCGTCTGTTCGCACCTCTTCTCCGAGAATCGTTCCCACTTCGGCAGCCACACGAGTAGCAACTGAGGTTGCAGCAACTCTTCGGGGTTGCGTGCAAGCAATCACATTGCCTGCAGTGGCCCATCCAGCTTCTAACAGATATTGAGGAAGTTCTTGAAGAGTTGAGCCCATGCGAGGGTCGCAAGACATTGAAAAAACGTACGTGTTGTCTTTCCGGATCCAGTCTGCCCAACCACAATAGTAATTGGATACCGTTCGATGCAGTTTAAGAGCTGGTTGCCTGAAGACAACGAACTTTTGCGATAACTCATAGATTGAATATAAACACTCACGGTATTTTGCAATGGGGAGGCGTTCACGTTGGGTTTGGAGTGAAAGAGAACTGTTTGATGGCGCAGATGGGATCACACTTTCTTGTTCCTGAGTCAGCCTGTCTAGGCTACTCCCTGGTGCTGCTGTACCGGGCTTCCAAAAGGACAATGAACTTGACATTGGATCTCTTATGCGCTGAAATATAGATCGAAAGGGGGAAGAGTAATGTTCGCATCCAAACAAATGCACACAGTCAAAAGCCATATGTACGTTAGAATCCACGGCTGCCTCTACCTCTACTGACACCACTGCCATAACCTCTGAAACCGCCACGGCCACCACGATCAATGCCCCTCCCGCCCCTCCCGCCTCGACCACCAGCCCACCCGAATCCACGACCTCGTGGATTACCGCGCATGCTGCCGCGACCACGTTCTGTGGAGATAGATCAACAACAGAGCTTATAGGAAGAGGTCGACATACTTTGTACTCCTGGAAAGTGATATATGCATATATTAGTTTCGGTATTTTCAGAGGAAGTTCAGCTCATCACACACCTGTTACCTTGGGTTTAGGAAGGAACCGCTCAATGGGTAGGAGCTTGTCACTTCCAATATAAACCTTGTCTCCCTTTTGAAAACTGGTTGCTACCATGCCTTCACTCATCTTTATTGAGAAATAGATCTCGTTTATCGGACCAAGGATCTCGTCGACCTTTCCAACGACAGATTTGTTTTGGAGGTATATAGGTGCATTGAAATATGGCACTTTGTCCGAGATCAGGGAAGCGCAGAGCATTTCATCCTGAACAGCGTGCATGAATGAACCTATTTCTACCGAAGGCGAGTGAGTAGGGAGCGTTGAAGATGTATTGGGGAGTAGTACCAAGCACAGTGTCTGGCGGACCAACGTCGCGCTGCTGGAAACCACCGCGACTGCCTCCACGGCCTGGGAGAGAAGTAAATACCGCAGAAAGTTAGCAATGGTCAAGCTTGCCTCGACCGCGACCAAAACCTCGTGAACTGCCTCGATTCATACGGTCGGTGAAGTACAAAAGTATGATTATATAATCTGACCAAGTTCTCTCCACATCCTCTCTGGCATGAGCTTTTTCTTCAGTTACATCCCATCCGTGGAGGCCAACTTTTCGATCCAGAGTACTACAGAAGCTGCAGGTGAAGATCGGGTTCTTGTCTCTCAAGATATCTGGGATGCGCTTTGTTACTCGGATGAACCACGCAGAGTTGTGTCCATAAAATCGAAACGTCAGCACCGAATCAGGTCGTCTTTTGACCATGTCAGGGATCTGACCTGTTGGGCTGTTCGTGATTCTACTGTGCGTCGTACTCTACACTTGTGCTTCTATTATTCATCAAAGTGGGTGAAGGTGTCGGAGATCGCTATCCCCCCAGCTTGGCTAGTTAAATATCCGGCCATTTTTCAACCTTTCCAGCTAGGCTCAGATGGATCCTTCAAATCTGTCATTCTGTCAACAGCAGTAAACGTTACTCTGACAGAAGTTGTTTTAACCGCAAAACACGACTGCGCCTTCTCAGCAGCTTCCTTCCACGGAGCAGTGTTCGAGAATTGGTTTTTCGAGTCTTATGACATCATCCGAGATGGAGAGGACATCTTCATTCCCCCCAATATATTTTCCGTATGCCAGTCATCTATTCAGCCTCCGTCGCTCTTTGGATATAGGGTCAGCCTCGCATCGCCTTACAAGCAAGGCATCGCCAAGAGAGGATCGACACGACTCGTAGTGACATCATCCAATGTCTCACCCGAAGTATCACATAGAGTAGTCAGCCAGTTCGTCAACGAGAACTTGGAAATCAACGAGTCGTTTCTTATCTCTACTCTATTATCGTCTCCGGAGCCTTCGTTCCAGGCAAACGAGAATGGTCAGCTTAGCGGCATTATTTTGCGCGTAGTTCACGTTTGATAACCTTGAATTCTTAGGGGTTACATTCTCCGCTAAACTCCTACAATCACCTATGGACGCCGATCTCGATCAAGTTACTCTCTATACCCGTACAAGTAATTTGCGTCAACTTGGAGCATTGAACGGAGATTGGGCATGTCCTTCTCGTTTCTCGCGTTCCACACAAATTAAACCTGGTGAAAAGGTTCTAGCGTCTCCGGTCGACTTTTCGGCGTCTCGCCTAGTACGCATCGGTGCCCTTGATGAAGCCTTCAACGATTCGCCCCCACAGTCTGTTCTGCTGTCGCCCACCCTTCTTCACAACTTATGCCTGCGCGATAATCAGCAAATCGTGATTCGCACTTCACCGCTCGGGACGCGAGATCCTGGTGCTCCAACAGCGAAGAGTATTGAGCTGGCGAGGGTGGCTTCACCATTTTCAACCCACCGTCGTCATGAAGCATTGCTGATCGATGCCTTACACGAATACTTCTGCTCGTCAAAACGTTTGGTCAAAGATGGAGATATCATTCCATTGCAAATTAATGTCGACCGCTCGCTGGATCCTTGTTACACCTTGAACTCAGGTGACTTCACAGGGGGATTGGGGGCTAACAGCTCCGATGTTCCTGTCTATTTTGTTGTTCGTAATGTGGATCACGAATCCGTCAATTTCGAAACACATTCACAACCTCCCTCAAGCCTCGAAATCGGTTGCTTTGTTGATCCAAATGTTACGAGAATTCTCCAGGTTGGAGTGGATCACGTTAGAGTTCCAGACATACTTGATTATTATCAACTTGGTTTGATGTCACTTCTGCCCCTTTCCTTTGTTTTCCATTAACTCACCTTCTCAGGCCATGGGCTGATGACTTTTCCAACCCCCTTTGAAATCTCTCACCAAGTTTCTCAACTGTTGGATGCCATGTCACTCAATGAAGCAAGAAGCTTGGGTGTGCGACCCACAGTTTTTATCACGGGATCAAGGGGATCAGGCAAATATTCAACTGCGGTGCACATTGCCCGCAATCTTCGAATACATTGTGTGGAGGTAGGAATGAATTGATTTTCTGGATCTTTGCTGAGAAAATAATTCTGCAGATCAATTGTTTTAGTCTTTTATCAGACTCAACTTCTAGAACTGAGGTTGCACTAAAGGAACAAGTAGATCATGCCCTATCTTGTTCACCATCTCTGGTTGTGCTCCACCACATTGATGCACTGAGCCATGTGGACAGCAAAGAAGGTGAGTTTCATATCTCATTCACTTCCCCATTATTCAATGTTAGCATGCAGCTCCATCTACTCTGCAAATGTTACAGCAGTGGATTGATGATGCAGCCCAAGTTCATGGACAGCAGTGCATTTTCCTTGGAATAGTGGAACAAGGTAAAATACCTGGAAACATCACATTCAGTACTGAGATAGAGATCAAGGTAGAAATTCAGCATATTTATGGACTGGTCTGACAATTGATATTCAGGCACTCAATGAGGAGGAACGTTTATACATGCTCTTGGCACAGCTTGATTCCCAAGGTTCACTCCTTGCTTCTGATGTTTCAGTTGCCACCTTGGCCAAGCAATCTGCAGCATTGGGTGCATCTGATTTGGTCAATTTGTTCAGGCAGGCACTTCATTGTGCAACACAGGAGTAAGTTGATTTCCAAAGGTAATACTTCATTGCTCTCAATGACCATATCCAGCTTTGACATGCAGAAATTGGTTACCCAACCTGTTATAACTGTCAAGCACTGTGATGCTGCTTTGCTGAAGGCTAGGTCAACCTTTTCTCAAAGTATGGGTGCTCCTAGTATTCCAACAGTTTTGTGGGAAGATGTTGGAGGGTTAAGCACAGTGAAGACTGAAATTCTTGACACTGTGCAATTTCCATTGGATCACCCTGAATTGTTTCAAGAAGGGTTGAAGAAGAGATCAGGTTATTTGAGGCTATTTATCATGATATTTTTGATGATAAACTTTGTTATAGGTATTTTGCTCTATGGCCCTCCAGGAACTGGGAAGACTCTGCTTGCAAAAGCAGTGGCAACTTCTTGTTCTCTAAACTTTCTCTCAGTCAAAGGACCAGAATTACTCAACATGTACATTGGTGAATCTGAAGCCAATGTGCGAAGGGTTTTTCAAAGGGCAAGAGAGGCCAAACCTTGTGTCATCTTCTTTGATGAGCTAGATTCAATAGCTCCAAAGAGAGGAAATCAGGGAGATTCTGGTGGTGTTATGGATCGCATTGTTAGCCAGCTTCTAGCTGAGCTTGATGGGATGAGCATAACAGGCATGGATGTATTTGTGATTGGTGCTACCAATCGTCCAGATTTGTTGGATCCTGCATTACTACGTCCAGGACGGTATGTTTATTCTTTTGATCTGTGATACTACACTCTAAATTTTTACATACAGATTTGATAAGCTGCTTTACCTTGGTGTCTGTGACACTCATGAAGCTCAGCTTGATATCCTGAAGGCTCTTACAAGAAGGTTTAATCTGCATCCTGACCTCAAGCTCTTTTCAATTGCTGCACAGTGCCCCTTTTATTACACAGGAGCAGATTTTTATGCTTTGTGTGCTGATGCACTCTTGCATGCACTTTCATGCAAAGTTGGAGAGCTTGAAAAGGAAAGAGGTATTTGAACTTTGTAATTATTATAGATCTGATTGATCATTTATTTTTCATAGCTGAGTTCAATGCTCTTTCTCAATATCAGCAACATCCTATTTCTCCTCAGTTCTTTGTGGCTGAAATGAAATCTGATGCAGATTTACAGTTAGTGGTGAAGGTGGAAGACTTTGAGCTTGCATTAGAGGAATTGATTCCTAGTATCAGCAGTTCTGAGTTGTTGCATTATGTATCTGTTCAAAAGAATTGGAATGACTAGCTACAACAGTTGTTGAATACAGTTCATACACATGCACACTATGTACTAGTAGTCTATACAATATGTATCTATTGCCATTGATAAAATTTCAAGCTAGCACTTCACATTTCCAGTGAGCAAATGTTTTGATCTAGTCTATATTCCAGGCAGGAAAACTTACTGTAAGTAATGAGTAATTCAGGGATTTTTATCTGCTCTTTGAAACCCATTAGATGTTCTAACTGTAATGGTTATCAAAACCTCCATCAAATCTACTGAGTCAAATTTTATTTTAACCATCATAGTTTTAACTTGTGATCAAAAGGAGTTGCCTGGCAGTACTCCTCACTGGATATACCAGACTAATACAGAACATTAGTGTTGTAACCCAGCAGAAACTATAGCTTTAATTGTAAACCACACAGACTGGTCCAAACAATCCACAAAAAAGAAACCATTGGGATAAAATACACACTTCAAGTTGTATTAGTATCACATTCACTTGCCAAGCTCTTGACAGAGATGCTTATAGCTCTAATAATGGCAAGACTGAATGTCTCACTGAAAATCAAGTGGTTGATGTTATTGAAAGAATTACTTACTAGACAATTTGATACATGATGGATGTTAAATGCAGACACTAAGTGTGGAGAATTCAAGTAGGCAATGCACAGAAATTTGGCAGGAATAGTAGCAATAAGACTTAGTATGGCAAGATATTTGAGATTCTGATTTGAAGTTGAGTCTAAACCAGGTGGATGCCATACTGTATGTCAGCAAAAAAAACACCCCCACCTGGCACAATTTCACTTTGTGTGAACTGGGATGATATGCAAGTCTGAGTTGACATTTTGCATGTCATTAATGACCCAGTTCAACACCATAAATAGAATGGTGGAATTTGTGCTCCAAATCACACATCCTTTCTGCCAGCATTGCTTCAAGTTCCTGTAGATGCAGATTTTACTTGTAGCTGTTGTAAGCTCATGTTCTTGGCTGTTGTCACTATTCTTGGTCTATTGTATGCATTACAATGAGCCTGGGCAAGCTGTTGATGTTACCTGATTTGCATAAACATCTATCCACCTGCTGTTTGCCATGTGATCTTGATCAATAGTATGGTGGATAATCTATGTTTTTTTTTTGCTGTTGAATGTTATTGCCACTTGGTTCTTATCTTTTTAAAATCAGGAAGTGCACACTACACTTATTAGTTATACACAGTGGATAAGGGCTTGAATAGTTAGATAAAATAGTTTACAGTATATCTGTGGAGGAATGTACATCATAGAATTGTGGCTACATCTAGTGATTGTTAAGTCTGGAGGGTTAACTTCTATAGAAATTCTGGAGTTGCAGAGTTGCAAAGTCCTAGGGGGTGTTAGTATAGGACTTACTGTACATGTCACACCCTTGCTGAGGGTTGTACTCTGATATTTCAGAGAGTGGAGATGTGGGGTGAAGTTGAGTGAAGATGAGAAGGAGAATTAAGAAACTATGTTGATATTTAAGCTGAGAAGTACATGAGATCAAAATACACTTTATATATGAAGAAATGAATAATATTAATAAAGGATTGGCAAGTGGTGAATGCTTGGAGGTACAAATGGCCAGAGCTGTGTTCAGGAGAGAAAAGCTGGAGCAGTGCAGCAAGCACACACACAGGAATGGAATGTAGACTAATACTAAAAGGAGTATAAGACATACTGAAAGAAGAAAAATACAAGTCTGAGGGAAATAACATTAGAGTTGTCAAGGGTATATTGGACTTGACAAGGAAACATTGAAGTTGATATGAAGATTAGAGGTGAGGGTTGGAGTTCATGCATATGACAATGATATTCCAAGATATAGTTGAAAGATGACTGAATGAAACATATATGTACATTCAATAGACTAGTGTGTTGGAACCAGGTCTTCTTGAGCTTCAGGCTCAAGTGCATCAGCAAATCCCTGATTATGTCACAGTCACACAGTCCTACAGCTAATGATAGCATGACACACAGCCACCCACAGCCACCACTTGCATATCCTTGTTTGAATTGGGATAACTCAAAATAGGATGTATATGTTTATTCATATATAAATTATTTTTAGATATCATGTGTGAAAAGAGGTTGGTTATATAGAGCTCATGCTGATAGTCCATCACAGCATCAAGACAACATTACTTAGAGTAGTAGATTTATTTTTGTAAGTAGATGGATTTCTACATACAGTATAGAGTGACTTCAAAAGCTCTTTTCATACTAACCCCGAATGCAGTGTGCAAAGTGCTTTGGTGGAGTCATGAATACCAAATTGCCCCCTTGATCATGTGATAAATCACATGACTCACATGCCATGGAGATATGGCTATTTTAAAACAGCAACACCATAGAAAGGGTTTTTTCACTTTTGAATTGTTGGGTATTACTAAGACTTGGTATAGTACATACTGTATCACCTTGCTTGCCAAGGCCATTGCAATGTTGGCTTCAGGTGCATTTTGTTACAATTCTCAGTATCTGTGCAATTATTTTTCCTTTTTCTACCTCACAGACTCTTCTTTCATGGTGTCACCTGACTCAACACCTGCAGTTGATCCTATCTTCCATTATGGGTTGTACTGTACAGCCATGCAGGAATCAAATTCCCTCCTCATATGGTATTCTTCCTACTTGATCTGCTTGCTGACTATTCTGCTTTTCCAGACAGTGGATCCCTATTTGATCCTACCTTCTCCTGATCTGCATGCAGATACCCTTTTATCCCTTTGATCCTGCTCATTCCACTTCATAAGCATGGACCAGGATACTTCTTTTAGTATGTTCCAAAATCTGTAAATATGAGAGCTGCATGTACCATAGCCTTAAACTAGTTCTATGTAATCCTACTGTTATGCTCACTATGAACTTGGTGTCCAGTGAAGTGAGGAAACAAAAGCAAGAAAGTGGATGCCCATTTGATAGCCTAATGACCTACAGTGCCTCCAAAAAGCATTGCAATGTTTAACCCTAACACAGTGCACAAAGCACATTGTGAACACACTTAGGAATATCATTTGGCTTTGGTGGAATGAAAGATAGTACATACTTTGGGCTACATAATTGCTCCCAGGATCATGTGATTTGGCCCAGGGGTTGCGGGGTTATAAATAGTTTAAGTAAGTCATACCATTGCAACACTTTTTTCACTTTTGAATTATCATATGGGTATTATATGAAACCCTGTGATATTTACCATTGTTTGGTTACACAAACAAAGATATACATACAAAGGTATCATCTGAGTTTAAAAACATTCACATGCTTTCATTGTTTCATATCACTATCATCATGTGATCACTCTCATTAACTCAAAAGAATAACATTCTATCTATGCTTGATGCTGGACACTCCACATGCTCTATTGCCTCCAAAACTAATGTCAATGCTCCTACTGTCTCCAGGCATTGCTCTAAGAAGTGTTCTGAGCTGCAGAAGTCAGTTAGAGGTTGCCCAGCCAAGCTTTCCCCTATCAACATCTAGAATGCCATTCATCTTATCACCAGCCAGCAAGCCAATACTGCTGTTCAAGTCATCAAAACTCTTTCAAATATCATCAGTCAACCCCTCAGTACTAATACCATTTGTCTCCACTTGAAAAAGAGTGATATGAAAGCTGTAGTCAAGTGCAAGCACCCCCTTCTCTCTGCTAAACATTGCAAGGCTTGTTTGGACTTCATTTACACTCATAAAATTTGGATTATAGATGGTTGGAAGAAGGTAATATGGTCAATCTTGGTTTCATCTGACCATATGACCTTCTTTTAATCATCTATAGTCCAATCTTTATGAGCATATGTGAAGTCCAAACAAGCCTTGCAACATTTAGCAGAGAGAAGGGGGTGCTTGCAGTTGACTACAGCTTTCATATCACTCTTTTTCAAGTGGAGACAAATGGTGTTAGTACTGAGGGGTTGACTGATGATATTTGAAAGAGTTTTGGTGACTTGAACAGCAGTATTGGCTTGCTGGCTGGTGATAAGATGAATGGCATGCTA
>JBBPMK010000186.1:0-41739 GCA_038090295.1 Boletus semigastroideus
GTGGTTTACCCACGTCGGTCACATGTGGCCTTACTAAAATAGTCCTAGGTTCAGTGGGGCTTCTCCAAGGGATTTGGTCAATTCCTCGTCGAATCGTCGATGACCGGCGCTCGCTGTACTGGAACAAGAACTCGCGCTGGCGTGCGCACCTGACGTTGAAGACGACACGATGCGTCCCTTTTTAGAACTTCAAGACACGTTCGAGTGCAACAGTGAGAGCGCAGCAGTGGATATTTATTGATCTTCCTGCCGTCCAGGAGATCTCATGGCATATGACACCCCGCTCGATCAATAGGAGCATCGCTAGTCTGACTGGGCCTCTGGATAATGACTGAACAAGCCCGCGAACTCTGCATCCAGGGTTGTTCAGGCGCGTGTAAGTTACTTGAATGGTTGCAATGACGCTGCCGAGGACTCAGCACTCAGTACTCAGTACGCAAATGGGTCCCGTTGCGGATCCATGTTCCGCCCCTCATTATGTATGTCTGGAAACGACCTCTTCATGGACGAAGTAGAGTGCTTTGTTGCGAACATATCTCTTGGTTGGACCTGTCGAGTGAGCTCTTTGGCCTCTCCTGCGGTCTGTCCGGCGTCTTGATGGGTTTGTTCGTTCTGCTAGGTGACGTCAGTGAGGGTGGGGGTTTTGTCTGGCGGGACGAGGGACAAGGAGAGAGACCAACTGTGGCCAAGGTGACTAGGGGTTCAACACTGTCCTCGAAGTTCTGACCGACCACACCCCTTTAGGCATGCGTGGATGGCAATAGATGTCGTGACCGAAGGTGGATTCGCGGAAAATGACATGATGCTTCTGCGTTGGTGTGTGAATGTTGCCAGGGTTTGACGGAGCTGTGGCGTCCTCGACCACCAATGACTATCACGTTCCATCCGTTGGTCACTAGTTGCGGACGGACATATGACGAAAGCTGACTAATCAACAAAACGCGGAACAGGTAGTAAAGATACAGTAACTTAGTCCGAGAAATTTACGGTGGCGGTGACCGGATTCCCTGATCGCTGACTCAGCACCGCGAATCGCGACGAAATCCGGGCGAACCCGAGGGGGGGGGGGCGGCGAGGAGGGCGAGAACGTGCGCGCGTTCGCACGACGGGCCAGGCCCCAAATTCAATGTCGATGTCAATGCGCAACGCGCGCGAGAGCAGTAGAGAGGTCGGTCGGTCGGTCGAACGACGAAAGGGAAAGGACGGGCGGGCGTGCGCGCGCGCGAGAGAACGGGGAGCCACGAAAACGGACCGAGAGAGACCGACGCGAGTGAGAACATTCGACCACCCCACACACGGCAGCGAACCGCGGCTCGTCCGTTGGACGTACATGATGAATGATGAAGGTATTATTATTATTTCCTTCTTCTTCTCCTCCTTCTCCTTCTTCTTCTTCTTTTGCGAAACTATGGACGATGTGTGTGGTGTGCGTGCGCGTGCGCGCGTTACGACATACGACATAACTGCGAGGGATCAGAAAAGGTGAGAGGTATATATGTATGGGAGGAACGAGGGGAATGAGGCCAATATGCTACGGAACGGTATTGTCAATGCCGACGAGACGAGACGGGGGACGGGGACGGGGACACGTAAGAGAAAGACGTAAAAGAAAGACGAGAGAGAGTGAGTGAGAGAGTGTGAGAGCGAGAGAGAGTGAGAGAGATGAGAGGAGAGAGGCGAGGGTGATGTCGGCGGCCGTCATGGCGACATTGACCATGACCAAGGACAGGCACGAAGAACGACAGGACTCAGTTGGAGTTCCGTGAGTCAGACCTCGCCCGCTGGGTCGGTGGATTCTTCTTCGGGCGCGGGCGCTCGACGCTGTCGCCACGCGCGATCCGCGCGACTCTGATGGCCCCGAGGAGCGACGTGACTCCATGCTGGGCCTCGGGGTAGGCTTCGAGAAAGCTGGTCTTGTTAGAGGCATGCCTGCGAGAGAACGACAAGACGTGAGCAGTTCAGTCGACCGAGCTCCAGCCACGAGCTGGATGAGACGGAGAGGAAGGACGGCGCTCACACATCCAGAAATTCCTTGGCGATGACTGAACGGTTGTAATGTTTCATGGCGAACTTGGAGCGGTTTGCGCCCGTGAGCCACTCCTTCGGCCAGTCCTTCAAGGGGGTCTCCAATCCGAGCTCGGGCGCGCCGCTGACCCAATGCTTGACTACGTCCTTCCATCCGTCTGACGTTGCCATGCGGACATTTGGAATGCAGAGTCCAGGAGTCGGGAGCCTGAGCGCGGCTGCATGGATTTGGGGAGCCGGACTCTGACTCTGAGCTGCTGCTCGTTCGAGAACGACGTGACGGCAGCCTGTGGCCGATACGCGAACTGTGCTGATGGATGCGGCCCGAGCGGTTTTGCGAGCCGGGATTCTGATCATCAAAGGCCGGGTAGGTGTTTGTGTTTGGGGTGGAGCAGGAAGCCCAGACGCTAGATGAGTCACGGTGGCGTCAGCTTGGACGACTGAGTGAACGCTGACCGACGTCACCTGGAGGGACGACGACCTTGACGAGAGTGTTGACGGTATCGGTGAGGCTGTCCAGCTGGGCTCGCATTCCCTGTATTTCACCCGTCACCGACGAGTAGAGCATCCGGTGCTCCTCCGTTGACATCGGCTGGATGAGGGCGGCCTCGCCTGCCAGGGACTTGTCAACCTCCTGTTGGATTGGTGCCAACGAGTTGCTGTAGTCGCCCTCATATGTGCAGAGTTCATCGAGAAGGTAGCGGATGAGGGTGTTGCGCTGCGATGATCCAAGTGAGTCATGGGTTCGACCCATCGATAGAGCACAGGTCAGGGGAAAGAAAGAGAAAAAAAAAAAGAAGCAAAGACAAGAAAAAAAGGTAGAATGAGCAAGATACCTGCTCGTGTTCAGCCCAACCACCCCACCAGCGCACCTTCGCCAATGTCCAGCGCTGACCGACGGGAGCAAGCATGAAACGGTATTGGGCCCCTCCACGACGAAAGCAATGGGTCGAGAACGAGCCAGGAATGCCAGCGCCTTCGACGGCCTCGTTGATCCATTTCTGGATGGCATCGTGGGAGATTGGCTCGCGAGGATGCACAATCCCATTCGCACCCACCAACAGAAACACGTAGTCCTCAAGAGCGAGCAGGCGTCCATAGTGGGCGAACTCGAGCCATTTCAGCCATATCAAAAGCCAGAGGAAGGCGACCGCAGCCGGGAGGTCAGGTTGTGGATAGATCAGGTAGTGGTTGCCTGGGATTGGCAATCAGCAAACCCGAGGGGGATCAGCATCTGGTGCATCGGTCACGCACAGTGCAAGTCTTGCTCTGTCAAGCCCTTGTCGACTTTCTTTTGCCATCCCTTGCGGTTTGCAAGGTAAATCTCGAACGCTACATTCATTTCACTGAACAGCAACTCATCTCCTGTCAGGTATTTTTTTAGCACGCGATCGACCATGGCCTGATCGAATATCATGATATCCTGCCTCCACAACTTTATAAGCTCAAAACATCTGTGATGGGTACACCTCAGTCAACATCCAAGCAGTCTCGAGAGACTTTCCTTGTCCACAATGTCCATGTTGTGGCAGCAAAGGTAATCTGCTCCAGATGACGTGTCACACGTGTTCACTCGTCAATGTGCATGGCATCATCGAGCGAGGTCGACAGCAGCTCTCCCGATACTGCATGATGCAGCCACTTGAGGGCTTCGTCGAGCCCAGGGCATGCTTTCTGTGACCAACAAAGAATCCGGTCCAGGTAATCCTTCGACATTGGAAGTGAATGCTTTCGGCCGACCTCCTCAGAGTTGGCTTTGTGTTTCAGTGAGTTCGTGATGTCTGACACCTCAGCTGAGTTGACTGGGTTGCCTTCCCAGTGTTGCCTGACATCATTGAAGCACCATGGCCCACGGTATGTGTCGCCATCACTGTGCATGCAAATTTCAGTGTTGCGACGACCATGGCTCATCTGCACGCATGCATTGTCCCACAGGTCCTTGAATGCTGCACGGATCCCTTCCACTGTGCCCTGACTCAAGTTTTGATGAAAACCTTTGAATGTGAGAAAGAGAGCAAGAGCCTTGTCTGACGTTCTGTTCGGAATGCAATCAAACACATCATGAAACTCTCGGTCCTCGTATGTGTCACCTTCACATCTTGGGATGTCATCAGAGGTCAACTTGGACCGCTCGTCTGACTCTGTATCAGTGCAGAAGTATTCTGCAAGCCATTCCCGGCCCCGTTTCACATGTCCTGCATAGCACGTTCTTGTCTTCTTTGCCCTCAGGTGCGCTTCCTTGCCAGATTCCTTGAGGAGGTGAATACTTTTGAGTGATGTTGCGATGGTATGGCAGGGATCAGAAGACCGTGTTGTTGAATTCCGAGCCTTCTTCTTTGGTGGCCTGGGCCGCTCAGGAGTTTGGACCAGGTCTCTCGCCTGTCCCATAGTGCAAGTAAAAGGCTCGAGGGGAGCACTCATCTGCCTTTCAGATGGCGGTCATAGGATTTTCGGGCCAGGTTGTGTCAGCCCAAGGTGGCCTGTTTGTTTGTTGATGCTATCTATGGACCCATTCCTGTCATACTGTACACTCTATGCTTAGTGTTCCGTGCACGCCCGTGTATTGCTAGTAGCATCAAAATGTAAATACAAGATCAATCAAGGATCTCAATATCACGATCTGAGTCGAACCCCTCCAAGTCTCCATCTGGTTCTCCGGTAAGGTCGATCACAGTTGGCTGGCTGGCGACAGGAAGCTGGTCATCAGGGAAGGCATTCACATACTCGACAATGCAAGCGGGGACTGTGAAATACATCACGTCCTCACTCTTCGACTTGGACCTGGATGATGCAGACACAGCAGCCCGAACAGTGTCTGTGAATTCTTGAGCATCGTACTGAAGTCTGCAAACCTTGAGCTTCGGTCCTGGTGCACTCGTGGTCCAACTGCAAATGGATTTCATTGTTGGCCAAAAGACCGTCAAGTCGTGAGGCTGCTTTGGAAGCTGTCAACCGCAGTCAGTAAGGAATAAGACAGGGGTTATAAGGTATGTAACTACCCACCCTACACATCCGTCGCATCGCAGCCCCTTCCCATATGGTGACACGCATCCTGACAATGAGATCTTCCTTTTCAATGTCAAAATGCTGTTCGCAGAGAGTGGCAAGGGCAGCAAGACATGGCTGGCATGACCTCACCTCATAAAGAGAGGCAGGACTGCCAGCATTGGGTCGTGAGAACATTGTCAGCGGCACGAAATAATATTGCAAGTCCTTGTAACAAGGAAACGTGTCCAAAATCGATTCAGCAAGCTTTGGGTATCGCCGACCCAAGAAGCCATCTGGGTCTGACTTGAGGGTTCGATGAAGCTCCTCATGCCAGCATGTAAGATACTGCATTAATGCAGGTTTGTCCATGGTAGCAAAGGCTTGGGAGAGACCACTCCCAAGCCCATAGCAAGTCAGGGCATGTGCGATACTGATTCCACAGCCCGGAAGGCCTTTCTGCATGTCATTGTCAACATCGACGTCAACCGTGGAAGTGGCAGGATTAGCTTACATTGTTGTCCCCACCGGCAAGAAGGGCGATCAGTATGCGTTCGGGGTGTGTCAACCCTAGGTGGCCTGAGATCCCCTGGTCTGTGTAGATCTCAATGTTGTCGAAGCGTCGTGGTCTTTCAGGGCTTTGGGATGCAGTCAGAGGACATGTGGACAGGGAGATCCAGAGTTCATACCAGCGTGCGACACAGGTTGCACCAAAAACAAGCACATCTACGTCCGTCGTCAGGACAATATCAATGACACCTCGCTGATTTAGTGCAGCAAGTTCAGCCTCGGCCTCAGCGGGGGCCTTCACAACATTCAGTTTAATTGAATGTTGCTATGCGATCTGATCCGCACCTCATGCCATTGAAATCCAAAGGCATCAAGCAATTCATGGAACCGGCGGGTAAGCCAGTGCGGTTTCCATCCAACACGTTTACCCCGCTTCACTTGTGGGCGCTGTGGGCCATCGAACACAAAAACGACGTGCACTGGCATCGCCAAGACAGCTGCAAGTCTGTAAAATAATGTTCGAAGCTCGGGATTCTGGCCTGCAGCAGCATGGCGGTGGCGAAAGACTAGAGACACAGAGTGCATCCAGGTGCTGCACCGGCCACCGTAAGCACAAAGCGTGGTCATCAAGTTGTCGCAAACACACACCTTGCATTGACACCCATCTTCAATAGCTTCAACTCGTCTGATTCCAGCCCAGAATCTGGCAGTCGGAAACCTTCATTGATAGCAAACTCCAGGAGCGAGCGTCTCTCTGATGCCCGAGACAGAATCTGCAATGCAATCAAAGAAAGAACAGACACGAATGGGATTTTCCACCTTACCGGCCACAGTCCATTCACGCCCATGTCAATGACAGCAAGACGGCAGTCAGAGGCTGAAAAGGGGCAGTCTGGAGATGGTGGATGACGTACCAGATGATCGGCCACACAGCCACACAGCGGGCACTGTCGCTGCAATGTTGGAAGGCAGCCGCCATGAGCATGCATGCCTCGCTCTCAAGAAATCCATTGTGACATTCAATATTTTGCCTTCTTGATGGCTAGGACAAGCGGTGAGTGGGATTCTGTGATTATTCTAGGGAACTCACATGATGCTGTGGGACGTGCCTGGAGCATCGGGCAAACACTCCGGCATACACACCAATCAGCATCGATGTTTATCGTTGAACAGCAGAAACTGGACGTACTGGTAGAATCCCCTGAAAAATCTCAAGGCCACCTCTGAGAGGCCAACCTCCGGCCGCTCAACAAAAGAATGCCTTTACATCGTTGGGATATTTTCCTAGTCGATGGTCAATATCAGCAAGCCAGGATGTTTGTTTGACATGAAGGGATGACTTACAGATTGGGGGCTTGGCGTGCGATGAGTTGAACTAACGTCGGTGTGACAGCCATGCAGGGGGTGAGTCGTGTGGTCTGGCCATCAAGGGGGGCACTGGAGATCACTGCCAAGGCATAAGTGAACAGCCAGCAAGAAAATAAAAGAGTGGCTTACCTCGAACGTGATGGGTGCGGCATCGACGCGCTTCGAAGTGACCTGGATGACACTGCAGCGGTTTTGAGCCGCATCGCTACGAACACATTCTGTTTCCCTTGCTCCAGATTCGGCTAAAGGACAGATTTTGGCACTGGATAGATACGTAAGACAGATCGACGACAAGGTTGGCGTACAAAGGACAGACCCCTACCTGAGGAACACTACCGCTGTCGCGCATAGAGAGGGTGCCAGAAGGTGCGGGGCAGTGTGGACGAGGGTTGACTTACGTAATATGACCTGATCGGGAAGTTGTCGTGTTGGGCTCGATGGGGGGTGGTAGGGCAAAGCGGCGAGTGAATGGCATGCTAGTGGGTGAAAACGAGAAGAGAAAGCGCAGGAGATGCTTTGAATGACATGGCCATGGGTTGCAAGAAGGAAGAGGAAATGAAAGTTTGCGGTCCACGAGTACCGTCAGCCGAGGTGTAAAGTTGCGTAAAGTGAGAAAATGGCGGGTAAAGTGAGCTAAGTGAAGACATGGCCAGAAATTTACCGTAAATCAGTAAATTTCGCGTAAATTTCGACTGCTCGACGGCCCATCGTTTTCTGACTCGTACGCTCGTCATCTTCGCTGCCGTCGCTCTCTCACCAAGTCCATCTCTTCAAGTTCCCACTCTGTGCCTCTGGAGGACTTCCCGAGCGACTTCCCTTTTTTCTTGGCTTCCTGCCGCCAGGAAACCCATAACAATGCAGGTATGCACACTCTACTTACCACACGTTGCCTCAACGCCTGCCCGAGGCCGCCTCAGCGACGCTCCTCGCTCCGATTCCCCTCTCGTCGCCTTCCTCTCACCCGACTTCACTCCTGGGCCGAGGCTCGGGAGAATCTGGAGAGTCCACGATCAAACGAATGAAGCCCATCCACCGAACGGCTTCACTGACGAAGAACTCGTGACTTACCGTCCCACCATCCGCTGCAGAACGCTCGATAGTGCAGAAGCCGTCGTTCTCGCCGTCGCGATGTGCGAGGCGAGATCCATCTGGAGGTGTTAAACCCGAGTAATTGTGCGTATTTCTGCCCATTCCACGTTCCTTATTTCAGCCTCGCCTCTCTGTCTCCCGGCTGACGCAGACCTCAGGCTTGTTTTCGACTGTCGCGTTGACCTATCCCTCTCGTTCGAATTCTCCCCCGAAATTGCTCAACCTCGGCCCAAATCATTTCTCGGCCCAGGCGTACAGTAACCCCCGAAGTCGACAGATCATAGCAGCGAGTTCCATCTCACGGACGGCGTATGCCTCGTTTTTCTCGTCCGTCCTCCGGCCTTCTCACCCAGGTCCAACTGCTTCAGTCCCCGAGCGTTCACCAAGGTGCTCCACATAGTAGGTGCACCAAATTATCGACCTATGGAGAATGATCTCTCGCGAGCTCATCTAAAGATGAGAGGTATCACGGAGACTCGATTTACTGAATCAAACGGCCAAGTCGCTCACACTTTTCGAGTCAGTCACAGTCGCCAGCCTTCGCAAAAATAATAACAAAGCGTCCGTCGTTCTATTCCTCGACAGGATCGACGCCCTCAAGACGACGACGAAGCTCCAAGTCTCCAGCACGTGTCGTGCAACGCACGCTAGCGATCGCTAGTGCACATCCCCATCCTCACGTTCCGTCGCTGCAGGCCTCGTCCCGCTCGTTATCGGGACCGCGACACCCCCCAGTGTTCACTAACCGGCGCCCCACCTCGTCACCAACAGGCCACGTCTCACATTCGGGGGCCGCGTCGCCGTCACACCCCCCACCCGCCACCCCCCCAAGGCTCGCTAACCCACGCCCCCTCTCCCCCTCTCCCCCTCGTTTCCAGAAGCCTCGTCCTGCGTGACTGACTGACTGACTGACTAGGATTCTCGCAGCAAGCGGGCCCTCGCACTGCGTCGTCATCTCATCTTCAGGACGAGAATTTTCTCCCGCAGTGTCGTCTGGGTTGGTACGTCTTGACGCGCAACGCCCGCGTGGTGACGACTGCCAATACGAGTGGTGCTCTAGGTAGGATCGCAGGAACCCTCGCTCGCATTGTGTCGTGTGTCATGCTTGCACGCGCGCGCGACGCACTCCA
This sequence comes from Boletus semigastroideus, assembly GCA_038090295.1. Classification (NCBI taxonomy): domain Eukaryota; kingdom Fungi; phylum Basidiomycota; class Agaricomycetes; order Boletales; family Boletaceae; genus Boletus; species Boletus semigastroideus. The sequence continues at coordinate 9,108 of JBBPMK010000186.1, forward strand.
TTTCCAATCCCCCAGCTCCCCGTCTGTGTTTGTGAGTCCGGCCAGCCGCCGCGCACGTTGTCTTGCTCCTTACCGAAGACTCTCGACTCGCGCAGATGCCGACGCAACACACATGGACGAATTGGCGGCGAGCCGCGAGAGCTGCTCAGGAGCGTCCCCCGAAGACGTCGAAACGGCAAGTCGCGCGCTATATACACAACAATACACAAAACAACCCCACAACAACCCCCCCCCCCCCCGCCCCCCCCCACCCCCCCCCCCCCCCCCCCCCCGCCCGCCCGCCCACACGCCCCGTTCGCGCCACCGCGCACGATCGATCGATGGGTTCGCCGTGCTTTCGTGGTGGCGGTGTCGTGATCCGGGGTTCGCCAAGGTCCCCCCCGAAATTTACGAATTTACGCACCGCCACCGTAAATTCGGGCGGATAACCGTACTTAAACTAATATTTTCCCCGACTCGGAGGGCCACTGTCTGCAAAGTGACCCGTGCGAAAGTTTACTCACCACCGCCGTCGTCGATGAGCTTTTCAACACATGCTGGCCACCGCAACAACACCCATGCTGCAGCCCTTCCATCCCAAAGTACTAGTCTGAGGATGGGGAGTGGGGACATGGCGATGGTGCGTGCACCCCACGCCCACCACTGTTAGCACCACCGTCATCGCGTCTGGACCCCTCCTGACCTGTCGATGAGCCCGCTGGTTTAGTCGACACACCTGCCTGCTGGACCCCTCCCGACACGTCAACGAGCTGAACAGCTCGTTTGACGCTCCCGCACATCTCCTAGACCCCTCTCGAACTGTCGACAAGCCCAATGGCTCAGTCGACTCACGCCCCCGCCCCATCTGGACCCCTCCCGACGTGTCGACGGGCTGAACGCCTCGTTTGACGAACCTGCCTACCGTCTGAACCCTCTGACACGCTGACGAGCCAAACGGCTCGCTCAACGCGCCTGCCTTGCCTGGACCTTCCCGATGCATCGATGAGCCGAACGGTTCATTCAACGCGTCCGTCTGCCTCCTGGACCCCTCTGACTCGTCGACGAGCCCAACAGCTCGCTTGTCGCAACCACCCTTCTCCTGGAGTTCGACGCACACGCCTGTCACCTGGACCCATCCCGAGGCGTTGATGAGCCGTTGCACTCACCTGCTACCTGGACCCCTCTCGACCTGTAGACGAGTCAGACAGCTCGTTCGACGTGCCCGCCCACCCCCTGGACCCTCCCAAGGCGTCGACGAGCCAAGCGGCTCGTTCGAAGCACCCGCCCGCCAATTGGACCCCCCGACGCATCAACAAGCCCAACCGCTTGCTCGACGCATCCGTCTTCCAATTGGACCCCTCCCGGCGCGTCGATGAGCTGAACAGTTCGTTTGACGGACACGCCCACCTCCTGGATCCCTTCCAGCGCGTCGATGAGCCAAATCCCTCGCTCAACAGGCCCGTTCCCCACCCGTTCCCCTCGTCAACGAGCCCAACAACTTGTTTGATGCACCTTCTCACCTCCTGAACCCCTTCCGACGTGTTGACGAACCGAATGACTCGTTCGATGCACTCGCCTGCTACCTTCGAGCCAGACGGCTCGTTGGACGCGCCTCTGCCTCAGCTGAACCCCTTCCAAGGCATGGAACGAGCCTCGGCAACCACATGGCAACGACGGCGACGCGGTGTCGTCGGAGGCACGATGACACGACAACAGTGACGATACGTGCACCCCACACCTCGAGCTGCCTCCGCCGGACGAGGATGAGGACGGCGACCACAATGACAGCGACGTGTATTAGCATATATAGGTAGTAAATAGAGTATGAATTAGTACTACAATAAATACTATGTTTTTGCTACTATTGCCCGAGTGAAAAGAAAAAAGGCTGGGAATAAAAAAGGTACTTGACAGGGTTTGTACAGTCCGGCACAGTGACGTGATGTGAGACTCTGTACTGAAGGTGGGTAGCTGCAAACCGCCGGTTGCAAATTTTCTCGCTGGGAGTCGGGGACGCGGCGCCTGAGCGCCGCTACCGATCGTCTAGTGATGTACCGGGCTTAGGGCCCAGGCTTTGCACTTTGGTGGGCCTTGGGCCTGTGGCCTGAGCCGCGGCCTCAGTGGCACCGTCGGTGGAGCGGTGTCCATATATGGCAAAGTCGTGGCACTCGGGTTGCTACTACAGTGCGCGATCGTCTCCAGCACCAGCTCCCATCTGGAACTGATCCAGCACCTTGTGTAGTCCTTATACGACCCGTACGACACATCTGACTTGCCCGATATGGCCTTGATGCAATCATATAACCCGGTAAGTGCATCTTTGCACAGAGTGTCGATTAACTTCTTTAGGTCATGATTTGAGTCGTTCACGTTGACGGAGTGGGTTGGCACGTCCTATGGATCGCCTAACGTCATCGGGAGGAGGTGGTGGCAGCCTATGTATGTTGTCCGTGATTCATTCGTACTGCTCGTGCTGACCCGTCTCGTGTTCAGCCAGCGATCACGTTTCGAGTCGTGTCAACTCGCGGCGTGCGTCGCTTGTTACGCCGTCCATCCAGCACCATCTCCCACCATCTCCGACGCCGTCGCCATCACTCTGGCGTTCTCCGTCTCCCTCGTCGTCTCTTGTGTCACCTGGTCGTCCAAATGACCTTCTGGCCCTCTAATTCGACTTGACGGGTTTCCCAGGTCGCCGTACTCGTTTGTCTCGACCTCTGGAGGGTATTGGACGCTGTTGTAACTACCTGGTATGTGTCCGTCACGTTTCGACTCCACCAGCTCGTCTGGTGTTCTCCTTGGTGAGTTGTCTTCACTCGTTTGTCCTCGTGTTCTAACTCGTTCTGTAGCTAATTCGACTCGTTCCTGACGTCCTCGACGTCCTGGTACACTGCCGTCACCGTCGTTTCAAGGACCGCCTCGTCTGGCTCGTCTGGTGCCTCCTCAGGCAGTGAGTTCTTCGTCAACTCGTGCTGTGAGCGTTCGCGCTCGAGTTCTGACTTGTCTCGCAGCTTCGTCAGCCTGTCGTAAGCCCTCAACATCCTCTGGTAGTCCCGACATCGCCGCTACTCGGACTGTCTCGCTCCGTTCGTCTGGAGCTAACCCAGTGAGTACTTCACCACTCCACACTCAGAGCGTTCACGCTTGAGTTCTAACGAGTTCTGTGGATTTCTAGATAATTTCCTGGAGTCTTTGTCGCCGTTCGACGCTCCCAACGCTGCCGTCTCATTCCTGGTAAGTACGACGTCTCTGCTCCCCAACCCGTTCCACTCCTCTTTGAGTTCAACGCCGTCATCGTCGCTCCGTGGGGTACGCTGATCATCTTCGTCGACTCCTGTCGTCGATCGCTAGTGCGCCCTCACACTCCGTTTCTCCCCCGCAATCGACGTGTCTCGACTCGACTTGTCCTCTCCCCCTCAATTCCAGTGTGTGAGGACATTCCTATGACCTCGCCATCATTCATGCACAACGCCCTTGTTTTGTTCGCTAACAGTCTCGCCACCTGGCTCGAGCCGGACCTTTCTTTGGCAGATGAGCCGCGGTCCAAACCTGAGCCAGGCCGGGCCCAGGTCGGGCCTGGGCTCTCAATAGGGGCCCGGGCTCATGATTTGGGTAGGCCTGAGCCCTCCAAGGCCGGACCTGACCCGGGGCTCTGAGCCCGACCCGGGCCTGGCACATCACTACTAGCATCTCATTTGTAGCTCATATGACGCAGGGAGATGTATACTCCTCCATGCACAAACTTGTTCTCGATCCACGTTTTTGGGCCGTTGTGGTCGCTTTCGCGTCCAAACCTTCAACCACTCTCTTATCCCAGAGCGACACAAAATTTATATGCGTTTCGAGGACTGCAGTCGTAGTATGGGTTGCAGGATCATCCTGAGTGGAACACGGGTGAAAGCGGTATAACGTTTCGGATTAAGCTGAAAAAAAACATGTAAACACCCATTATAAAAATGCATCAGCGTTCACAACATAAAACAGTCCATCACACAGCAAGCGTCACGACCTCGACAACACCCGCTTCCCACCCGTCAACGATGGCCGCGCCTCCACCATCGGCGACGACACCGTCTTGCCTTTCGCCGACGACACACCTCGATGATGACTGCTGCCCGGCTTCACCCCTGCAGCTGCCGCCGCCGCATTCGCCGCCGCAACCGCCCTCAACAAGTTGCCCGTGCTCGGTCGCTTTGTCTTGACCATCGCCCCGCCGCCTGCACCCACGACCCCTCTCATCCGTTCCCCGCGTCGCAGAAACGGACTCGGGAGGTTCTCCTCGTCCGAGAGGTCGTACTTGGTCGGTCGCGCCGGGAGCAACGGCTTCTCCACCCTCGCCTCTCTTGACATGGCCGATTTCGACGCGCGGACATGCGCGCAAGAGGCGAGGCCCGTGGGGTCCGAGGCAGAAGCGGGAAGGGTGCTCGCTTTGCGCATCAGCGGTTTCTGCGCCGAGCCCCGGAGAGACGGCTTGCGAAGCCGCGTAACTGGCCTACAAGGCGCTGATCCAGATCCCGATCCCGAGGTCGTTGACGCGCTCGATCCGGAAGAGTGACTCGACGCGTCTGAAACCGGTCGCTCGCGGAGTGTGGGCGAGGGCGGCAACGCTTCCTCTTCCGAGTCGCCGTCTTCTTGCTCCGATTCGAATTCGAAGATTTTTGCAAAGTCGAGCCCGACTTTGGGTGAGTTGACGAAGAGGTTGGCGAGTTCAGCCGGGGTAGGTGTCGCGAGCGGTTGACCGGTCTGCGTGAGGACGACGCCTTTCATAGCCGAGGGGACACAGTCTTGCAGAGGCCGCACAATGTTGCGGTTGATTGGCGTTGCCAGGTCTGAACAAGCGGTACGCTCTTCACGTACGTGACTTCGTTCCTCCGTCATCTGGACGAGCGGGGCGAGAAGGTTCTTGACTTCCTCGAGGTGCGTTTTCTCCCTGCGTCCCTTGAAATCCTGAGAAGAGAGCGCTGCTAACTTTGTCTCCAGATCTCTTTGTACGTCGTCAAGTCTGCTTTGCTCTGCCTCCAAATCCGCCTCTCTGGCCGCTATCCACTGCATCTTCTCGGTAATCATTGCCTCGGCATCCGTTTTGATCCGCTCTTCGCGTGCGTGCCATGCGTCGAATATCTCTTGTTCCCGTTGCCGTACCGCAGACAAAATTTCCTCTTCGCGTCTAGCCATCGCCGCAGCAACCTCTTCCTCGCGTTTTCGTACAGCCACACGGAGTTCTTCTTCGCGTTTGCCTATCGCTTCGCGTATCCGTGCATCGAGTTGAGAGTGGGCGGTAGAGACAAGGGTGTGCAAACGGAGAATTTCGGCGTCCTTTTCCACCACCACTGTGGTGAGTTTCGCTTCTCGCTCTGCCAGGGCGGCTTCCTTTGCGATGACGGCGGCCTTGTGTGATCCCACTGCCGAGAGCCTGCGTAGGATTTCAGTAAATAAGCCGATAGATATTTGAATGCGACGGACATCTTCTCTGCTTCGACGACCTTGGTGATGAGAGCTAGCCGTTCGTGTTGGAGAAGTTGTGTAGCAGAAGGTCTCATGGCCGGCTATGCGAACGACGTCAACATATCGTGGCAAGTTGGGACGTGGACAGACTCACGTTCAAATTGAGCATCGCTTTGATGACGCTCGACAGCGTTTGACTATAGCCTCTTGGCAAGGGTGGTATGCGTCCGTTTCTAAGAACGTGTATTGTATCAAATGCAAGAGCGGATCCAAAGAACCCTACCTTATGAATATGCTGAGCTCGGCGTGTGTCTTTGCCTCGTGAAATGGGGGTTTGAGTGCGCAAAGTTCGTAAATGAGGCATCCGAGGGACCAGATGTCTGATTTTGAGTCGTAAGCTTTTTCCTGCATGAGTTCTGGGGACATGTAATATGGTGTCTGGTACGAAACGTTCATGTCAAGGTTGAACGAGGGAAAAAGCGACACGTACGCCGACATAAGTGTTGGCGAAGCTCGCCTGTGAGAGTGCTTTCGACAAGCCAAAGTCGCCGAGTTTGACAGAGTTGTTGTCGTCGAGAAAGACTGCCTACGGTAAGGAAGGATATGACCACGTCTGACGGTCCACGCACCATTGTCCGGTTTCAGATCGCGATGTAGAATTTGGGGCCGTCTTTCCTTGCCGTCTACGTCTGGGCTGGCGTTTGGTGGGTGATGACAATGTTGGAGGGCGAGTAGGATCTGCATGAAGTAGTTCCAGATGGTATCTTCCGGCACGGGTCTGTTGTGTTTGTGTGCTTGTTTGATGACGCCAGAGAGGTCGCCTCCGCCGCAGTACTCCATGAGGATGTAGAGTATGCCAGCGTCTCTGTCGACGTAACGGTCGTGATATCGTACGATGTGTTCGTGATCTAAGTCTTTGAGGATATTTCTGCACCAATGTGAGCGGGGCAAGCGTATGAACAAGTCGACGAACACTTCTGCGACGATCTGCTTCCTATCACGGTCGCTCATGCGCTCAAAGTTGAGTTCTTTCCTTGCGAATATCTGCAGACAGTTAGGACGGCGTTCGGGTGGCATACTGAGCGAACTGACCAAGCCGTCCGACTTTCTTTTCACTTTTCGAATGATGCCAAACGACCCGTTCCCTATGATATCCAGAGGTTCATACTGCTCTAGAAATGTAGACATTGCTGGTGCGTGGTCAGGATGGAAAGTGGAACCGTGTCCAAGTCATAGTCACATGATCGCGATATCAATGACTACCAAATGCACTACCAAGTCTTCGTCGGTGCTCCGTCCCCTTCGGACGTTCGCACTGACTATGTCTGGCAGACTCTCAGTAGTGACTCTGTAGGGTATCCCCAAGCGACCCTCCGCCGCATTTCTGCTCTCTACCAAAATGTCATTTTTGATAACGAGGACGATGAGGACGGTTTGTCCCAGGATGATCCGCCGTTTGCACCAGACGGAACGACAGTCGTCACTTGGCCCCCCACACCCGCTCCAAACACGACCGGCGCACCCTCCTTCCTCCTTCGACCCTCCGGATCGCTTCCTCAGGCAACCTATGAGACGCAGGAAACAGGGACCTCCTTCCAGTATTCTGACGCTTCCTCCATCGCCTGTTTCCCAGACTATCACTTCAGCTTGCACAACGTCACATCCCTCACATCCCTCGACACCGCATCCAAATCGGGCAGAGGATCTCACAAGGTAAACGTGCTGCTCGCTGTCCTCGAGGTCCAAGGTCCCGATACTGTCCGTGCAAAGAAGGGCGTCGATGCCGGCCAGCAGATTTCCATTCTCAAGCTCATCCTCGCCGACGACCAAGGCGCAGTATGCAAACTGACAGCTTGGAGGGACACGGCAGATACCTGGGGCGGGCTTGGTCTCTCTCCAGGTCTAAAACGAGGCGACGTCGTATATTTTGAGAGCACGTCATCCATTCCATGTGATTTCTCTCTAATTCACATGTTCTCACTCGCACGTTTTTTGGTTATTGGCAGACCTCATGGCTACCTGGGAACCGGGTAGTACCGTCGCATTGACCGCCTCCCCTTACAATAGGCCCTTGGCAGTGATATGCTATCGAACAATGCCCTACACTCACGAAGACAATAGACTCCGACCCGATCTACGCTTGGGCCAGAGCGATGCCGTTGTCAGCAAAGTTGCGACCCTCGTCCGCTGGTTCGAAAATATGGCTGGCCTTCCGGGTGCTTAGGAGTCCGCCTCCCCTCCATCCGGTGAGCGTCTCCACCGGACCGTCTCCCAAATCTCATAAGCAGATCGCTTGTAGCACGCCCTCTATCAATGCTGTACATATATGAATCAGAACCACCGGTCGCCGCGTTGCTTCGGAAATTGCAACTGGACCCTGACCCGGTCATCATCACATCCCTGCTTCGAGTTGCCCAGACTCCACACTCTTGAGGGGCATTACTATAACAGTTGGTCTTCAGTTCATAGAGTTCCCACTTTCGCATACTTCCGGACGCGCAAAGCCACTCCGAATCCACCCTCATTGACACAAAAAGGTCCCACCACATTCTGTGCAAAGACCACCATACCATGGCTTTGACCACCATCCTCGACTATAAGACTCATCGTCTGGCGGTGCTCTCAGACGACACACGCATTACTACTCTCAAGCCGCTTGACCACGCCATGCCTTCACCGCCTGTTCCATTTATTACACCCTTTGGCCTCGTGACTCTACAACACGACTTAAAGGCGCGCATCAGCTCGTCCCCCCTGCTGAAGCTCCCTCTGACGATGCGCCGTCTGGTCAAAAAGAGGTCTTCTATCCGGTTCAGTCTTGTCCTAAAACGCCATTCGACCATCTTCTCCCGTTCCTCCTCTGCATCGCCCTCACCCGGCTGTACGCCAGCGTCAGAGCTGGCGGATCCCCTCTCCATGCTCGATGTGGCCGACGACCTTCCCTCCGAGGCGCCTGTCTACGTTACTGTGAGTCGTCTCGAGGTCGAGTGTGTGAAGGAATGTTGACGTGATTTTCACCGCATGCCCGCTTACGCTCCTCTCCGTCAGCCCTCTATAGGCGCAAAAATTTTGGATCGGTTTTGGCCCGAGGACGAAGAGTCATACTCCGAGGAGAGTCGCCCTGTTTCGCCCGCAAACCGCTATCCCGCTGCGTTGACACCTCCACCCCATCACCGCCGCGCACCACGTTCCTTGGGATCCGACCAAGACGTGCCTTTTAGGTACGTTGTTCTCCTTGAACAGTTTAGTCGTTAGGTATGCTGACTCGACCTCCGATACAGCGATCAGCTCCCTCCGCGGACGAGCAGTGATAACACTTGTCCATTGCGCTTCCCGTTCTAAATTACATACATCCGACCTGCTGCAGCATTACATATTCTTCCTTACGACAAGTAACATAAGAATAGTTTAAGGGCACTTGTGTAAAATTTAGTCTACGATCGCCGACGTAAATGTAATATAATCAAAACACACCTGGAACATGCATCACTGTCCATTCGGGCCGCGGAGGTTACCCGCCGCTGATCGGTCTGACCTCGTCCAGGACCTGCTTAGTCGCCTCAACGATGATTTCCCACTCGGCCCGATGCATCCTCGGTTCATAGTCGCTCTTCAAGTCCTCGCCCTTGTGTACCTCGACCTCTCGCACGATAATCGATGCACCACGGTCGACCGCTGCGATGACGCGATGCATCATCACGCCGAGCCTGTCAACCTCGCCGCGCTGGAACGCCTCGAACCCACGCTCCATCGCGTTGGCCCCGTCGAACTGGCCGGGCAACGCAGGGTGGAGGTTGATCACCGGGATCTCGCGCGTAACGCGGAGCTCCTCCTCATCGTCATTGCCTCCCTCAACATTGTCATCGCTCGGCACCCCCCGCACGCCACGCATCACCTCCAAGAACCCCTCGCTGACGATGTGCATCCACCCTGCGAGGACCACCACGTCCGGGAGCGAACGCACCACCGCCCTTGCGACTTCCACGTCATAGTCCGCGCGCGTCGCGCCAGGGTGGGCACGCAGGAACGGCGGGAGGCCCAGGTAAGCCGTCGGGATCGGTGGGTCGGCGGTGGCGGCGCGCACGAGGCCATACGCTGCCTTGCGGTTGGAGAGCACGAGCACGATGCGAGCGTGTGGGAGGCGCGGGGTAGTGCAGGCGTCCATGAGGGCTTGGAGGTTCGTGCCTGCGCGTGAGGGTAAACATTGGCAATGGTGCGCGGCGATCCGTCGTGTGGATGAGGTTGGGGAGTCAGGATGAGCGGGACTGTGACGTACCTGAACCGGAAATGAGGACGGCGATGCGTCGTGGAGGGACGTCTGTACCAACTATTTCTGAAGTCGTCGTCATTCTCTCGGGGGTCTCGGTGAAACCAAGACGGGGTAGGACGGTCGTCGTACTAGCTTGTTAGTAGTACGAGAATAAAGATCGATAAGCACGTTCGCCGTAATGGCCCGACGACGCGCGTGATCCGTGCTCGTGGACGATTTCGGGCAGTGTTTCTTTATTTCGCTCGATCGCACGCTTTGGCCCGAGAACCGGTTTTGAAGGACTCTGGGTCGGGTCCTGTCACTGGCACTGTGTCAGAGACTAAGGTATGTGTATGTGTATGTGTACGTCACGAGATCGCCAACTCAACGCAAGCCACCTTTCGAGGCACTGACTTGGACCAAAACCATCCGGTACGAAAACTCTAATTATAATCTCCCCTCCAAGGCACCAGCTGCCAGTGAGTCAGCGACCGGCGACTCGGGCATTGGCAGCCCAACAAAGTCTTCTGGGTCACCCAGGAAAACCCCATTTCATTCCCCGATCTTCTCCATCCAGACACCGTCACACGGGTTTGTACTTCTCGACGCCATACCTTTGGATCGACAGCTGTCAGGTCAATGAGAGGGATTCGTCCCCCCCCCCCTCCTTTTTTCCAGTACGTGCTGTCCAAGATAGACATGGACGACCCCACGATAGATCCGGATGGCGACATGTCTACACCGATCGCCGGAAAACGGAGCCATCAACGAGACGCGATGGTGGGCTTGTCCCGGCTAAACGAGCGAGGCAGAATGGTTCTTCCACGTATGCACGCATACTTGCGGGGCAGCGGGCATCACGAGCTCCCCGTCGAGCACGGACTCGGACTCGGACTCGGACGCCCCCTGTCATCATAACACCGTGTACATATCGATGCAACCCCCTGAACACCATTCTCCGTCCCGTTCATCAGGACAACGGCTCATCGCATGCATCATCCCCATCACGTTCAATCATATACCGGCATACCATACCCGCTTGAGCGCAGCCCCTCCGTGTTCGTCGTCGACCGCGGGCAAAGCGATGCACACTGGCACTCGCCGTCCCACACCAAGGCGGTCGGCGTTGGCGAGCAAAGGTTATCACGCCGCATCGTGCACGGTGGTCATTCCCGACCACAGCCCCTTTTTTTCAGTGACGCTTCTCGAACCCCCAATGGACAAGTCACAACGACCTGCTAATGTCAAGTGCTTCTTCATCCCCGTACTTTGGACGTGCGTGGGACGGGGAGCGCACTCCACAGGGACGCACACATGCCAGTCGGCCCATAAGCAACGCTGACGACCTCATGCACACCAAAGAACCTCGTCCGACAAAGCGAGTGGATGATCGGCGGTGGGTAACATTATCCGCGCGTTCCACCCCTACTACTCCCTCCGTTTGTGTATGTTTATCGCTTTGATCGACGACGACATGGTACATGTGTTTGCTTGAAACGCAACACCCATCCCCGTCCCCATGGGGCACTGCGCAGATGGCAGAATCGTCGACTTGCTTGGAGGTATCGTTTCCCCTTAAAAGTGCCTCAAGTGGCGCTGACACATCTGATCAGATGGCAGTGCGACCAGGACGACCATCGACGCCGTGACGCGTATCAACCGCATCGAAATACATACATATTACACGCACGCCAGTATCGTTTTTTTATTTACGTGCAACGTTCAGGCGATTCCGGAGTCCTCTAAATGACCGGCAAGGCCAACGTACCCGACACCCGGGTCTACCAAACGTTTTACACATGACAGGATGCTTTCCCCTGACAGCCTCGATCGTCGACGAGCTCCTAGCGAGTCCCGTACAAGGTATGTACATCGCTCGTCGTGTCTCTGTGCGTTACGGCAACGTTTCCGGCGAACCGTGAGCGTCGATGCATGATCGCAGTCCGGTCTTTTCTTTAGCCCCTCGCCCTCCCATCGTTGCCATGGACGATCGGAGCCCTGGAACCACACGACAAGAAGCGGCCTCCTTCTCCACAACCTAAGAAAAGCATACACATTGTCATTAATTTCTAATGTAGATTATATATTACTTTTTTTTTCTTCTTTTATCGAGAGAGAAAGGAAAAGAGGGAATCAAGGAACGCTACAGGGTGATCAAATAAATCCTCACAGCAAATCCATTTCGACACGCGCAGTGAGAATTTTAAAAAGATTAAACGAAAGAGAGGGAGAGCGGGAAATGCAAAACCCAAAAAAAGAAAAAGCAAAGGAGCGACGGAGCGTGTGTTGTTTGCTTGTTACTAGCTCAACACACAGACAAGGACACAAAAGAGCGTTGGTACAACGATACCTCTCGATAGTTAGGGCTAGGTGGGAGAGGGGGAACCGGGCCGCGAGGAAGCTGGGCTTTGTAACCGCCGACAGCGATAGGCATAAACTCGGAGGGGTGTGGGAAGACAACGGGAACAAGAGACGATCGAGAGCGACATCCAAAAGTAGCACGTCAAGAGACAAGACAAGAGGAGCGAGGCCGCAGACCCCATGTTAGAGTCCGACAGCCAGAAATGGCAAATAGCTAGTAAGATGTGTGTAACACGAGGCAGGGTCGTCAAAGGAAAGATAAACAACAGTAGAACGCACGGACGACCCCCCATCACAGCATCATACCATACCCGCCACCGTTGGGAACCACGTGTATCGGGGAGTTCATGGCTTGTTTCATAACTATCCCATTCATCGCCTCCTCGCCTCTGCCACTCCATGGGCCAGACACACCGGTATTGACGTGGAGTCCCGCGTTACCGATCCTTCTTGTGATGGTAAAGTCTGATATCGCGTTTGATAGTTGATAACCACCAGACGAAGCGGTGCCACGAGGTGGGGAACCGAAGCCGCTACCAGCAGAAGCACTTCCGCTTCTCTCCCGCCCGCTCTGACTCGAACCCACGGAAGACGCATCATCGCCGTCCATTGGGTAGGTCATAGCACCGTGCTGGTGCTGAAGGGCCAACATTTGCTGGCGCTTGAGGTTGGCAAGGAAAGCATAGTCAGTAAAACCCGCAGGCGATGCAGATGTTGGCGACTGAACAACAGGGTGGGTATTGTTTGGAGGTGTGATCATGGGACGTTGGGCTTGAAGTTGGAGTTGAGTATTGTAGCCTGGGTACATGTTCGCAGCCCATGCAGAGACTTTGTCGGTCTCGGGTGTGGCGATGGTGTGTTGTCCGAGGTGGACATTGCCTGAGAAATGCGGAGTAACCTGGGGCTCGTAGAGGGCAGGCATCGCGGGATTCTCAAAAGACACTGCCGGTGGCATCTGAGCGATTACGGGACCATGTGAGGGGGGAGGAGCTCGAGGAAGTATTCTTGCCATCTTCATATCAATAACGTTTGTACTGCCAGCAGTGGCGTTGTGTCCAAAAACGCCGCCGTTAATGAGTGGATCGGCGCCTAGGGCATCCTCGTTGTCGTCCATCATGACTGGCATCGGGCCAGCAAGCTCTTCGTCACCTTCTTCAAAGCCGTCATATTGGCCTTGACCCTCATCCTCCTCTTCTCCAACGACGGTGGCGAGGACTTCGACTTCACCACTAAGTACCATGTTGAACCCATCTCCCCTGACAGGTTCGTCGACACGAGGAAGACCGGCGCGGTCACGCCATTCGTTGAGCTCGCGACGAAGGGCATCAGACTCGAGCTTGAGAATACGTAATTCACGCGAGGCAAGGAGGCGGTGACGACGGGAGGCATGGATATGGGCGATAGAAGAGTTGACGATGGCAGACTTGGAGGGCCGGCGGATCTGAGAGAGATTTGGGAGTAGAGCGGCAAGGTCCTGTAGGGAGGTCTTAATTGATGAGAGGGAAGTAAGATCAGAAAAGGAACTTGCCAAGAATCTGCCGTTTAGAGTTTCTCTACGTTGTCTCTCGACGGCGTTGTGGGTCGCACGGCGCTCTGCGGTGTTGGCACGACGACTAGGTTTCCTCTTTGGCTGGGCGGCGGCAGAGTTGGAAGAGGGAGACTGAGGAGAGGTATTTTGGGTGTCGGACTGTTGGGGAAGAGTCATGGGCTGAGCGGTTGGGGGTGAAATCGGGGTTTGTGGGGATACAGAACCATCGTCGGAAGTTGGGGAGTGACGATCGGAAGAAGCGGAGACGACCGGAAGGGACATGGCCATGGTAAATCAGAATCTACAGTGAGAGAAGACAATATTGGACAAGGAAAGGCAATGGGTGCCCAAAAATTAGGGGGTAAGAACGATAGAGTTTTACAGGGGGTGACAGAAAAGGTACGCGAACGAGTTCAGCGGAGACCCTTTGGTGCTGCTGGCGGAGAGCGGGAGAAGAATGCGTCGAGAATCAGAGCAGCGAGCCGAGCTCAAGCGTACTACTGATTGGTCCTTTGAGGCTTGGGGGTATTGAGAGCGGAAGAGTAGAAGCCGGCAAGGGTCGCGAGATCTGACAAGGGAGATGGGAAACGAACACTTTGGGGAGGGGATTTGGAACGTACCACAAGCGGTATCCTTGGTTGCGGCGAGGATTTGTCGGAAAAGGAGGAGGAAAAGAAAACGGCACTCAAAGGACCATGCGAGGGGGGGGAGGAGGAGGAAGTGGTCGTGGTCAAGAAGACAGCGGGTACATAACGTCCCAATCTTCCCCATCCCGAATATCTTCTCGGCTAATTCCGATTCATTGGATTTATTTTATTTATTTATTTATTTTTTATGTTATCTAGCCGATGTCACGCGTCCGTCGGCAACATTCCTTAACAACGTCCTCGTCCCAAATCAGATTTTCGTTCCCACCCGTAGTGCCACATATTCCATCAACCTCTCTTCTTCCCCCCCTTCTCTTAGCTCGCTCGTTGCCATCACCACGATTCAGTCGAGCCCATTCACCCTCTTCGACCCTTCGTACATACGTTTCTTTGTACTCCACTATTAGTATAACTTAGTTCCGCCCGGTACCGCCGTGCTCCATTGCAACGACACGTTTCATTCACTTTTTGCCTGCGGGAAAGCGCCTGTCGTAAGTTAACCTCCCAACATTAATCACTTTCTCATCACAAAGCCCTTCTTCGACCCCTTTCCCCTTCTTTGGAACAATCGCTAATTTCTCTCACCCCGAGATCACCAGACTATTCTCGTCCGCTCCCATTGGCCCACGATACTTATCAATCTTTCGAGCATCCTTGCCGCTTCTGCCCCGCGCTCATCTGAATCCCGAAACCATCACATCACCCTTGGCTACATCAAAAGGAAGGAAAAAAAAGTCTTTCCGAATGTCGATACCGCCATTGGCCAATGATGCACAGGCGATGCAGAACCTGGGTCCTGAGAAATAAATCACTATTCGGCCTAGGCTTTTTTGGTAACTGCATCCAGTAAATCACAAGCTAGATGGGCCGCCCTGAGAAGGAAGGTCCCATCCGCATACCCCCGCATACTGATCTCGAGCCAGAACATTCCCTCGCGATTCCGTCGGAACGATGAACGGCTGGTGATCTCTTATTCATTATGCTTTCCAAAGGTTAACGTTTGCCGTCGAGTCTCTCTAGGTCACGCTTTTGACATCCAGTGCCCGTCTGTCGTCGCCCGATCGAGGATGCTTCTGGATATATTGCTGCATCCCTTTCGTTACAACTCTATTCTCACTCCATCCCCTTTGTTCCGTCGGAACAAAGCGCATCATGTCCATATCCTCAAGTCCATCACTTTCGGCAGCGAGCCCACGTCGGTAACCTAATTTTGACTCCCAGTTCCAGTGTATTCAGTTCAAGGTCCATATCTTATGACATCGCTAGCTAACCAGCGGTTCGTTTAAAAGGGGGAGCCTCGAGGTCTGCTTAGAAACGTGTCGCCACCTAACGCCCCGAGTAGACGTCGCTTGAAATAGAGACTTTTTGGACCATCAATATAATACTACCGTTGACTGAATACGTCCTCCAGATCATCCACCAGCGAATAGACTATTCCGATCTCACCGGTACCCCCATCGAGTTGCCAAAAGCGGCGCCAGGCTAGCGTTTCTGCTTGTAGTAGCCTGTATATGTATCCCTTTTGACGAGACTTTCCAGCCATAGATCAATCAATCAAGGTTATCGTCATCGCCACGGAACAACGAGGGAAACCGGACCACGCCGACTTATACATAACGTGAATGGTCTTGCCATTCCGATGGCATTGAACTGCCAAGCACCCGCCCTGAACTTCCATTTTATTTAATGGCACTGCTAATGGAACGTAGAACCTGTCCGCTGGCAGTGACCCCGATAGGCTTGGCGTGGACCTTGGACATTGAGTGGAGTTGCGCCGGATCTGGCAAAAAGATCTGGCAAAAAGATGGGCTGATGGGACTGATGTTGACCAACGCTCGACTGAATAAGCATCTCTTCAGTTCGTCGTCATAGAACCCGCCATAAAGTCATCTTTTCTGATTTACCCGGCTTTCATGCAGAGCGCTAAGACTTGGTGGCCAACACAAATTCCGCTGCGCACCAAGAACGCCCCCCCAGGAATCCGAGGACATTTTTTTACTAGATATAGGTTGACAATACGTCTTTTGTGGTACGCCAAGTAAAAGAAGGAGGAGAGGCGGCCTGTGGATGGCACCTGTCTAGAGTGGTTTCGACGGACCTTTTACCCAACGCCGGACAAGTGCTGGCATGTGTGAACGCCTTTTTATATGGCGCAAAAATAGATTGTCCGCCGACGGTTGGACGGACGATTGGCGTCTGCTCGCACATAACGGGCACACGACACGGATGATTGAAAAGAACCGTCCTCGGGCGTGTACGTGACCCACTCGTAACGCCGTCCACGGCGAACGGGGCGATACTCTTAACTGATCGTTCGCGTGATCGTTCCGATCATCACGTCCTCCCAAAAGGCGATCCGAAACGTGGACGGGGTCGACATCTGTCTTGGTTTTTCTCCTCAAACTCGTTTGAGTCCATTGCTTATTATTTTATTTTATTTTGACGTCCCTGGTCTTTGGAAAGTGAGATAAGATCATGCATCCTTATTTTGAGTGTAACGTGCCTTGCTGGCACCATGTGTGTCGACGCGGTAGAATATAGATAGGTATGTAGGCACATCATCAAACAGCACCTGCATCACTTTGTCCAAAGCCCTCGTCACATCCGTCGAACAGAAACACGATTCGGAAAGCAGGCATCAGGGCATTGGTAAGTCATGAATAATGACACTCACAACTGTCAACGGCGACCGGAACCTAACTTGAGAGGCACTTGCTGACGTTGATGGCAATAATCACGTCTGGCGGGCAAGTAGTAACGTTATGGTGCAACACATTTTGGCAGGGAGTTCATTAATGCCTAACGGGGCATCGCGCGTCCCTCAGTTCAGGTGAAGCCGTCCGTGGAAGAAAACGATGGTGACGACGACGTAGGGTATTATCGCACCCCTCCAGGGTGTAAATCATCCATGTAAAAATTGTCAATACATATGTGCATGAATAGACAATGTATATGTTTCAACGCCATGAAGAAAGAGTGGGCCTTCGAAGACGAAGACATCAACTGTCTTCAGTTGGACCCGACAACGTTCACTTCGGTGCTTGTGTACGATACTGGCGGGAGCTTATTGTTTATCTGTAAGACATTGGCAAGAAATCATCAGCACCAAGAGAGCTCCACAACCAAAAAAAAAAAAAAACATACTCCGGTGGTGGGATAGATCTCCGCCGCGAAGAGATAAGACCCATTATGCAAGGGTGGAATAGTCACAGTAACATTTTCATATGCATACAACTCGTCCTTGTATTGCTCTGGGTGGTAGGTACCGAAGTAGATGACTTGACCCATGCCCTGGTTGGGGCCCGGGCATTCGGACACGGACGTGCAGGGACTGATGCTGATCGAGACGCCTGCTCCATCGATAATCGCCTAGTACATCCATTCCGAGTCAGAACAATACTTGGAGAGGTCGGAAGAAGACGTGATACCAATGGTACGTTTTCTCCAAGCTGGACAGTGATGTTTTTTCCAGCGGTCACATCAGAACCCGCAGACGGAGAGGCAATGAAGATCGTGTCCTGTGCAAGAGAAGCACTTGCAAGAGCCATAGCACAGAGGAAGATTGCGCGAGGCCAGAACATGGTATACAAGTGATAGCAGACAAGGAAGTGAAGAGGATGGAAAAGAGGCGCTTGGTGTGTTGTGCTCACTATATTCTACGATTTATACCTTGACGGAGGGGGACCTTAAAGTCAACATTCATCTCGTTTTCCTTGTCGTGTATCTGCCTATAGTTACCGATCGAGACGTGTTTGCGTCCTGGCCGGATGTGTCCATCAATGGTGTGAAGCTCCGACAGTCAATATGTGCCATATATGCCATGGGGACCGGGAAACGCGGAGAATTTCCGTCAGAATCTCCAGGGCAATACATAGCAGTTTGAAACGCCACCATCATGGTCTGGTAGGTGAAACTTCAACCATGAAAGACTAGTAGAATTACGGTAGTAAGCGAAAGCCAAGGAATTTTGACACAAGTAAGCCTGACCCTGCAACCAGAAGCAGGACGTTCATGAAACGACACACTTACTTGGTTAACTCTGGTCGTCAAGCTTGAGGCCCGGGAAGGCGAAGCGGTTTCCAGTCGCTGAGTAGTACTACTGTGCCTCGCAAGGAAAAAAAAAAGGACAACCGGTTCGCCTCGCGTAAAGGTGACCTCACATTCCGGACTTCCAGGACAGGCAAGTTGATTTCCCGCGCATTACTATTAGCACACGACTCTCTCACTGCTAAGAACTTACCTGAAAGCACTCAGCCACGGTAAATCTGTCGATGACTACCTATTACTGGCGTTGCGGTGGCTTATGGTGGACGTTTGGTGACGGTTCAAATTCCCGGTCGGTCTAAATGTAGTAATATAATTCAAGTAATGTAGGGTTAGGTTTTATTTTATGGACGGTTACTGGATACTACGGTAAATTGCGGCTCTGTTTAAGAGTTCGTTGTCCTTGATGCAACGCTGCGCAGTGCGTGGGATTTCCCCAGTGTGACAGTATCGGGCCAACGTGTCTGTATAGTGCGTTTGAGTCGTCATATTCGGCCCCGGAGTTGCCACGCAACGCGGTGAGTCGATCTGCTCATCCCGGTGACTTGTCTAGGTGGCGATTTGATTCGTCCTCGACGACTGGGGTTGACGTGATAGGTGGGTCGTCTATGGTGCAGTTCACTTAGTCGCCAACAAATATATGCAGTGGCCAAATTCATCCAAGTATATTCCTAACCCTAACTTATGGTCCCATGCGAAAGCAAAGTTTGGCTGCGGCACTGTACCTCATTCATCGTGCTTCGATTTTAGTGGCGGTTGTGTCTGCTACGATGGCAAAAAAACTTCTCCGAGATGCTGCAGCACGAAAATAAATATGCCACTTGCACTGGCATCAGTACAGCACAAAACAATCAGACTTTGGGAACATCGGATGCAGCGGTGGATGACAGCTTATCGGTCAGGTCTCGATACCAGAGGAGCACAAGCATGGGTCAAGAAATTCAGTTCCAGTACAAATCTCATCGTCGCATCCCAGAGACTGTAGCACAGCTTTTTGATCACGTGTAGCTTCCATATATAGAAGGTGGCCAAATCCCCCCCCCCAAAAATTTTTCTCACTCAATTTCGACCCACAGAAAAATCCCTATTGTAGTTTTGTTCCCCCCATTAAATAGAGTGTTTTTACAAGAGGAATAAGAGATTAGATTTATTTCTCAAGTGGTGGGAATCTTGCACACGTTTGTTGGCGACTACGTGAACGGCACCATAGAGTGGTCTGGAGGTGAGGTGGTGGGATGGCATAGGTGTGCTGTTCGTCGTGTCCCGGTGCCGTTCGCGCTGACTCGCTGGTTTCCAGCTAGAGATCGCATTTTGATCCATTTCGGGTCCCAGCGTGCGTCGCTCGCTGTGCTGTCTTTTCCATGACATTTCTCACCCATCTGACCACCATTTCCGTCGTTCGACACTCCTGATTGCGCTTGACGGCCTTGCCGCCTCCTGCTCACCCTCTGGACATCCTGGCCCTGCACCTCTGCTTCATGCATTCGTTACGTCGACCCGCTCATTCCGATCATCCGAATCTGGGGCATCCCTAGACACTGTAGGTATCTGGTGCGGTCATTTTCCCACCTGGTTGTTTGGATGGTTTGGACCTCCTTAACGCGAGTTTTCCTCCTCCCCTTACCCCTGCCGTTTACACTTTTGTTCTGACATGTTTCACAGGTTCTACTTTGTTTTATTGGTTCAGAGGTTTGCTGGCGTTCGTGCGCAGCAATATGCGATGATATCTGCGTCCCAGTAATTGCTCTCCGCCATGTATATATGTGTAGTTCTGTTGTGTCGCCCTTTCCTGGTTGATTTCGTTGAGGAAAGAGAAATCTAACGACATCTAGTTCATACAAGGTTGAACAAATCCTACAAACACTTTACAGATCTTTATACTAGAACCTTCCACATGATTTGTATCAAAGTGGTTGTTGCTCCAGAGTGTGAAAATAGATCTCGCATCTTCAATGCTTTACCATTCACTGCTTTGATGTACTTTATAGGTTGACTAACCACAATAAAAAATAAAATGCTACATTATTTACTCCTTCCTGTGCATTCAAGGACATACCAGTCAACCTGGGACTGTCACCATCCTGTGCATTGTGCGCGTCAATCCGTGTCGACGTTATTATGTTGTGTGCCATCGTTGTGATCGCATCGAGTAGTGGGAGGGATAATGGCACTGCCGTGCCATCAACGTGGCGGCATCATGCTGGTTGTGCACACATGGCATCGCCTCAAGTGGTGGAAGTGGTGGTGATGACAGTCTTGGAAGGGGTCCAGTCGGGGCAGGCACGCGTCCGATGAGCCGTTGGGCTTGTCGACGGCTCACATGGGACCCGAAGGAGGCAAGGATGTGTCGAACGAGTCCGGGTCAGCGCGCTCGTCGACGGCCCGGAAGGGGTCCGGTCGGGTCGGGCATGTGTCGAACGAGCCAATGGGCTCGTGTGTCCATTCGGGGTGGGTGTGCGTTGAACGAACCAGTGCGCTCGTCGGCGACTAGGGAAGGGATCCAAATGGGCCGGAAGTGCGCCAAACGAGCCAATGGGCTCGTCGACAACTCGGTAGAGGCCCAGACGGGGCAGAGCCACTAGGGTCGTCAACGGCTCGGGAGGGACCCAAAGGTGACGGGATGCGTCGAACCAGTCAGTGCGCTCGTCGACAACTCGGGAGAGGTCCAAGAAATGGTCAACGACTTGGGTGGAGTTCAGAAGTGGCGGGTGTGTGCCGAACAAGCCAATGGGCTCGTTGACGCCTGCGGAGGGTTCAGATGAGGCGAGATGCATCAATGAGCCGTTGGGCTCATCGACGCTTTTATACTGGTATCCGTGGCACCCGCCGGACTCGACAGATATGCGTAGGGCGACGTCTGGGCCCTCTCGCGTGGCTACCCGCTGAAGTTGCTAGAACGATAGAGATGACCAAGTGGGACAATAGGATTGAATGAAAGGATACCTTGGCAGCACGATCGGTGAGGAGGAGATGAATTTGATTCTTGGGTATCAAGCCGACGTCGATGTCTTGTTCTCTCAGATTTTCGATCGATGGCGACCTGAGAAGAACGCCGGGCGTCGTCTTTAACGTCCATGTCTTCCGAGTCGCGCCCGGCTCTCGACCCTCATTTCAAAGCTCCGCTCTTCCACGTCGTTTAGCCAACGCCAGTGGTTCTGCCGCATGTTAACACTTGGACGGAGAAAAGCCAATGGTTCCGGCACGATGAAGTCGTCGCGACTCGAGTGACGAATCTCTGTTGGAGTACGACCATCGACCATTAGCATCAATACGAGCAAACACTAGCTCGGCCTCATCAAGCCGAGTAGGTCTCAGTTTACACATCTGAGACATCGTAGCTAGTATATCTACTCGACCAGAAACGGGGGGCGAATAATTAATTCTTGGTCCCGCGCCCTTACAAGGGCCCACTCCGTCTGACCTAAACGTAACTGAGCGCCATATCTCTTACATATCGCTAAAAATCTCATTGCCAGCAGACAGCGGTGCGTCGTCTACAACTAGACTCACAAACCCTTCTCAGCGTTGAGCAGCCAAAAAACCAGAGTACCTGCACATGAAGCATCTCTCGCAATTCTTCTGAGCAACCCAATCCGGATTGGCGTTCAGCAGCGAAGACGCCGTGCAGGTTGCTCCCGTGTCCAACTTCATAGTTCTCGCTGCGCTGTCCTTCGTCTCGGACTCGGCTCTTGCGGTGACTGGTGCAGACGGGAGCATTGGTGGTCTCGTAACGAAGCATACCATCAACTCAGTCCCTAGCTCAGTGGTTTGCAGAAGGTGCTGTGGGTCATTCTAGCTGGCCAAGCCGAATCTGCACCCGAAGCAAACGCACTAAGACAAGACGTTCAAGAACTTCCTGACGTCGCTACTGCAGATGACTATCAACGTGTCCCTCTCTGCATTTGGAGCCGCTATGTTACGTGGCACGGGTTGGACAGGGGTCCTGTCGCATGCAAGTCGGACAAGAGAAACAAGGGTAGCCTTTCCGACTTGTACCTCCCCTCCCACAGGCGCGCCATGCCTTGCTAGGCATTGGTGCCAAAAACGGGAGCCACAAGACGACGGAGCGTGCAAGAACGAGCAGATTCAGTACCATTTCCAGGCAATGCAATGTTCGCGTTCTCTGTCACGACGGGAGAGTGATGATAGGACGATGAAAGCAGGTGGTGGACGAATAGGAGACCGTAAATGAAAGGAATGTAGGGACAACGACGGCGTTCGAGACACGGTATCACGATCTGGACAGAGATCATCGTAACAACGGCTACCGAGATAGCAGGGAACGGGAAAGCACAAGGGACCTGCAAGAGACGGAACCGCCGCCGCCGATGACGGTTCAGCATCCTCGATAAGGTGCCTACTCATGTATTTTACCTCATCTCTCCACTTACCTCGGAATGCTCGTCGTGAAATGGCAGGTGTCTTAACTTCGTGAGTGTGAACCATTACGCAGGGAGCGTATCGGTTGCTATAAGCTCTGTGTACATCTTGCCCCAGGTGACTAACAACATTATTAAAAACGGTACCCCATTTTCCTCCCATCGCTGGAAGCAATTTCGTCAATGACTATGATTACACAAAGGTGAGCAGAACTTCTCTGAGCGTCGAACGGTGCACAACGTTGGTTACAGAATAGACACTACGAGAGACAGATTAGCACTTGTTTCGTTCTACGCGGTACACCAAGAAGGATTCAGGGGCAGCTTTCGTCAAATGGACCACCACAAAGACCAGTCAGACGATGTAGGCGTTTACTTTGGGCATCACGATTGCGGCCAAACAGTGTTCGCTACTTACCAGGATGATCGAAGGGAGTCGACTTGCAGGCATGTACATCGTCGACTGCCATTGACATCTCGCTCAATGTATATATACGTTCAGCACAGCCATTCCCGTCTCTTCATCAGCGGGCATCAGCATTACTCAAAAGCGTGTCATTCTAGAGTCACAAAGATGCCACATGGAGTTCCGGTGCTCGACGTGAATGGCAATCCACTTGGCATGAGTCGTGGTTTGTTTCCCGCCATGACTCGGATTCCGGTGATCTTGAGCAATCCCGAGTTGCTTCCATCTTCCTCGGACTTCCAAATCGTCCGAGTGTGACATGACCAGTGTTCTCGACGTTTTGTCAAGGCATACCAGTTGGAGTACTGAGCATTTCCGCTGTATTGGTATCCTCTAAATGCATCTCATGTACACCAAGAAACATCTAGCACGACCAAGACCCCCTGGCAGCAAATATATATAGTTCGTACTTGTCCAGTCGGCGCGTGACCCGCCAACAGTCCCTCATGAGGCGACGTACGGACGCATGCGCAAGGGCAACTTGCATCCCACCTCACCCGCCATCTTGGGTCGCGGAAACAGACCTCCCCCAATCTCAATCCTGGAATCAGCACCATCCCGCAACTCGAAGACAAAGTTGTGGTGCCACCCTCGTGTTCATGGTGGTTGTAATGGCGGTGGCGTGCATTTGGTGCATCCCGCGTTGTCGTCGTCGCGTTGTCGTATTGTCGACAATACTGCGTCGCCGCCCTCGTCCCCATGGCAGCGGTGGGGCGGCGTGCACAAAGTGCGCGGCGTGTTGTCATCACTTTGACGATAGCGCGTCGCTGTCCTTGGCTGGTGGCATGCGCGATGTGCACGGTCGCCATCGTTGTGTCGCTGGCCCCGCCTTCACGGTGATGGTGAAATTGGTGATAGCGCGCGTGAGGTGCACGCGTCGTCGACGTATCGCCGTACTCGCGGCAGTGTTGCGCGGTATTGCCACAGGCGTTGGTGTATCGCCGCCTTCCTCTTCGAGCGGTGGTGATGGCGCTGCCCTCGTGCTCGCGATGAGTGGTTGTGTGGCGTCCACATGCATCGCCGTCGCAGTCGTGTCCATGTGCAGGGGGTCAGTTGGAAACTCAGGTCTGCGTTCATGGGGCGGGGCAGGGGGACTGCGGCTCGTCAATATCCAGATGTGGGACAAAGGGTAAAATAAAACCTAACCCTACATTTATTTCTAAAATTACTAAATTTAGACTGACTCTCCGGGAATTTGAACCCACCAATAGTGACTGTAAGTACGACGAATATGAATATTTGACAAGAATTTCAGTTTTTCGTAACACTGCGGGAAGGGGGGAAGACAGCTTAGTAACAACTTGAACTTCAACGGGACGCCAAGAGAGGCTCGTGTTGCCGGGATGTGTCCTCGAAGTCACCACAGCTGAAGTGTGACCTCATTTGATCGCATACGTAGGCTAGGCTGACGTATCCTTGAATGTTCGCGACTAGTAAGTACCCCTCTTTGGTATTTCGTGTCCCAACGGTCCTCAATATACACTACTCCCTTGACTACCGATCATCTCACATAGAGTAAATAATTGGCTGTGTCCATCGTTTCAGTGCTGCTAGCTACTGTATGGTGGAATTGCTTTGTTTCAGCTAGCGTCAGCATTTTCACTGTTTCAAGTTGCGGCGTACTAGCGCACTGAGGTTCAGGTCGGCATGTTCACTCCTTCTCTCCCCTGACAGGTCATCCAACCCGTCTTGGGCACTCCGGGGCTTTTCCTGGTGCCTGTGTATCACCTCCCGACACTGTCAGGCATCCATGTTTCTTCTGACCACACCGTTATGACCGGGCAATCGCGGAGCACACCAGGGCACACCCCCCTGCCCTTTCTTTCCCTGTAGCGTCACACAAGGACTGCAGGTATCAACTATTGCAGTTGCGTGCTCTTCTAGCTTACCCCATCAAATAACGAACCACGAACCATTCCGCCGCCACTGTCAACTGTCTACTTCAGTTTGAACAATCTTTTTTCTCGTTTTAACCGCTCCAACTGTGCGACACGTTCAAACTTCAAACCTTGAACTCGCTGCGCCCACCCTGCTCGCAACACCACTTTCCCAATCAAGGAGCAAGGTTTAGCCATTTATTTCAACAGGAACGAGATTTCGCTTCTTCGTCCCTTCATTGTCGCTGTCTGTCAGCACCGTCGTTGAGTTGTCATCGTCAGTTTCACCACCACCATCAGATTCAGACTTCATCCGTGAATGTCAACCAGACAATGATCCCTTCCATCAAGAGTTCGTGGCCGCCAATGCATTTATCTGGTGTACCTGATGCATCATGTAAGACTCTCATAAAATTGCATCGAAGTCACACTATGGCGACCCTTGGGTGGCTTGGCAGGAAGAATTACCACAAGAGTCCCATCCTCACACTTGATGTCTTATAACTGCAGGGGGTCCGGCGACTCCGTATGTTCTTTGCTTCCCTTCCCTCTTCCTCTGTGCTATCTCTGCGGAACACCCTTGGCGTTCCGTCAACCAGAATTCCTATCAGTGGCATCACGTTTGCATTGTATGTCGTCCCTTCGTTGGTTCTCAGCTTCGTGGCAGCGCTGTTGGCTGTTACACCTCGCGCGCGTGCGGTCCGTATCGCATTGTGTCCTCTCACTATATCATTGGCATTGCGCGCAGTACTCTATATCGATGCCTCACTTGGCGGGAGCGATAAATCCCAAGATATTGTATTGATGGTGAGCAGCTTTTGACCAAACCTCATACATCCCTGGACAAACTCACGTAGTTTCCCATAGTTCTCGATGCTTTTTTCTGCTGTTCACACATTCGACTGGGCATTAGCAAAGGGGCCGCTCATGCGACACCTCCGTCCTACGAACAGCATTCCGTCAACTATAATGGACGCACCCGACCTCTAATGGTTGGGTATGGACTCGTTGAATATACATTCCATGCAAAGCACAAGCATCCAATCGCAACACATTCGTTACTTTCCTTTCCGTGATCGCATATGCCATGTTATGCAGTACTGTTCACAGAGCGTTACTGACGTTGATTGAAACCGAATCTACCCTCGGCAAACAACAATCTTTGATGGATCACTTCCGCTCCTACCGCGATATGTCCGAGCGAGCGCCATTACAATTATGTCTGTCCTGATGGTCTATGCTGCCACGCAAGCGTGTTACGATCTCATCACTGTACCTGCCATCCTCGTCCTCGGACAAGACCCTGTTCAATGGCCATATTCGATGCCCCATGGCGTGCGACCTCCTTGAGCGACTTCTGGGGCCGCCGGTGGCACCAGCTACCATGCCGCATGTTCCTCGACCTAGGTGGCAATCCGCTCTCCCTCATCCTCGGTTGACCGGGCATCGTCATCGGCGCCTTCCTCATGTCCGCACTCCTGCACCATGCCTTGCTGGTGACAATCAACAGCGAGACAGAGCTGTGGTGGATGCTGGTCGGGTTCAGGATGATGGCACCTGGTGTCCTTGCTGAGCAGGCATTTCACCGGTTGACGGGGCGTGGGCGGGGTAACGGGTTGGATCTGGACGATGACGTGGCTCGTGCTCTGGGGGAATGTGATCATAGATTGAAGGCATTGCGCGCGGGGGGTTGTTTACCTGCACACCTTCTCCCAATAGCATATTCCCGATCCAGATCTCCGTGAACCATTGGGTGACAGGTATCGATACTTGGTTGCATGGCGTCTGAAGCACTGGCAGATGACGTCGAGGAAATGGAAAGTCTGCTACATGCGATGCATTTCGATACAGTGATGTGCGTGCTCTTCTAGTTTATCCTATCAAATAACGAATTCTACTGCCATACATCAGCCGTCTACTTCAGTCTGAACAATCTTTTTTCTGGCTTGAACCACTCCAACTGTGCAGCATGTTCAAGCTTCAAACTTGCTGCGCCCACCCTGCTCGCCACGCTACCTTCCCAATCGAGGAGCAAGACCGAATCGTACATTCCCGTCGATGGCGTTCTGGATAAAAACAAAAATTCTTGAGCTTTCCCGTTTCGTTTTTTGGCCAACTCTGGGGCGTTGTATCCGAAGAATGTCAACGACAAGTTCTCAGTTCGGCCATCGACCTCAACAGGAACAAGACATCGCTTCTCCGTAACTTCATCGTCGCTGTAAGCGTCGTTGCCCGAGGAAGAAGAGTCAGTTTCACTATCATCATCGGATTCAGCGAATGTCGGCCGGACAATGATCCCTTCAATTACAGTTCATGACTGCTAATGCGTTCAGGTAACTGGGGAATGTTGGATAGCATCTCTTTTTCGAGTAGCATCATCGGGTCCTTCTGACGGTCCATTGGTCGGTTTAAATTGGAATTGGAATCCACCGAGTGCGTCATCAGCAAGCTTTTTAGTGACAGCATAGCAATACTACCTTCAGAACTTGAGTTCAAACTAGAGAACTCAACTATGTCATCCCAAGAGTCTGCATCGTCGTCGTCCTCTACATTCACAGCTTTCTCCTCGTTATTTCCCTGATCGATACACAGAGAATCTGCCCAGAGGTACCGCTTTCCGAGGTTGCACGTCACAACCATCGCATCCTCGAGCGTCGCAGGAATAGTTGGAAGGATATCTCCGAGTCTAAAACTTGGCTGCTCTACACCTCCCCACACATAAATGAGAGCGATAGAGTCGCAGGCGTTAGGGGGATACCCTACGATTTGTTTGGTCTCCACATTGACGAGCTTGATTTGCTTTAGTCTCTCTGATCCGATCGGATTACAGGTAGTGGGGTGCAGATCGCCGCATCGATGCAGCCAACCTTTTATCAGGCTGTAGTCGCAGGCTTGAGGGTCCACTTTCCTGACTTGCAAGGCCGGCGTGCCGTCTGCTCTGCGTCCTTTTGTTCCCACCAGCTCTATCACGTCCACGGCCTCGTCCACGAGCTCCTCTGTGAGTTGCTCGTCCAAACGCGCCGCCGAGGTATACACACACTTGGCATACGGGCCCTTTCACTTATCACATCCAGACCAATCCAGATCCCTTTCTAAACGATGGATCGTCCACCCCATGAGCGCGAGCAAATGGCGGTCTTTTTCCACCTCCCTGGTCAACCGAGTGATGTCGAACAAGAGACAGCAGAGGGGACACCAAGCTTGCAAGTGAAGCGATCTAATCAGACCGAGCGAGGGTAATTGACATGCCTTCTTGGCACCTCTTTTGCTGTAAATGTGGTCTAGTGACACAAAGGGGCGATGGCTCACGATCTTGGTCAATGCATCCATTTGGTTGCATCGGTCGCATAGCACCAATTCCGGATACAAGTCTATGTTGGTGGAGCGGAGTTCGAAGGGTGGCGAGGGACGTGACGTTTCGATGTCGATGGAGGCGCTATCAAGGAGAGGGCACGGCTGGACGATATGCCCGACTTGTCGACAGACAAGACATAGACAATCTTGAAACGAATCCTGGACTGCATGGAGAGCGCTCTGAAGATGTTCTGGGAGCTCGTGGAACACGGGCATTGGGGCATCGTTTCTATGACCCTTGATCGATGTGTTCTGCATCATCTACCGGGGGGGAAGCGTGGCTTGCCTCTGAGAACGTACGTCAGGATGGATCGAGAGAGAAGGTTGATTTGGTTTGAAGCGCCCAGGCGCCTCAGGTACTCGAGTCCTACAGATAGGCACTGCCATCAAGCCAGCGACTACATATGGCAGATGTAGTCGCTGGCTTGATGCTCTTTCATGCCATCCAGTATTATGATAGCAAAGCACCTCGTATTCTTCGCAGGACAATCACAGGATACCTATGATACATAGATAGTCAGTCTCGTTTTCGACATATCAAAAGGTCCGAATGGGACACAAAAGTCCCTTCAAAGTCCGCGCGCCGATCGGAATAAAAGTATAACCGTATCTGTCCATCAAAACGTATCATATACAGGGTCCGAGTCACAAAGGTGTGAGAAAAGGAAGATTGTCCGATTCAAATGTGCTTGTAGACTGCAAATTTACCAGCGGTCATTCAGCCGGACGCGACGGCATTCAAGGTTGTGTTTGCAAACTGCAACTGGGCGCCTAAGCCCGCCTGTCACGTCAGAAAAGCCACATCAGCATTGTGTCCAACCGCAATCGAGACACTCCAAAAGATAGGGGCAGAAATACGCACCCCAAGGAGGAAACAGTGAGCCAAGCCAAGCTGGACTGGTCCGTTATACCCAGATGGAATATTGACCGTGATGTTTTGGTACGGATTCCCAGTCCGATCGTACAGCACCGGTTTGTAAGGACCGTTGTAGAGGATTTCACCCAGCACGTCGGACACATCGCGACACGTGGTGGGGGTCGTGCAAGAAGTGATGCCGATGACGACAGCCACCTCTTCAGAACCACTGAGTGTCATCTGGCGCCCCGGTTAGATGGTTAGATGGGCCGGGAGATGACGTGATGGAGACGCACCGGCCTGTCGACCTTGACGGTGACGCTTGACCCAGAAGTGACGTTGGTATTCGCCGATGGCAAGGCGATGAGGACGTTCTGCGCAAGGACGGTGCCCGCGAGGACCACGGCACAAAGGAACATTATGATAGACTTGAACATAGTATGCAGGCAAGGTCAAATGAGGGGGGAGAAAAGGGTGAAAATCGGGTTACGGCGCATCCTCGAGCACGTTTCCTTGATTCTTATTACGTGAGTCAATTAGAGTAGCCCTCAAACGGATCCATCCAACCTCACGTGACAACGGTGCTCTTGTGCGTGACAACATGTAATCGAGTGGGTGTGCTCATTCTTACCCCATGGACCACGGCTATGGTAGCCACCAATCAGTCTTGGGCTTACAACTGATGGATTGGTGGCGAGATGCAGTTCCGACACGTGTTTTTGTCGGAGGCAAAGCCTGGAAGGTATTCGGCCGAGGAGGTGCTTCAAGTCCAAGAGCGCGGGGAGCCATCACTCGAGCGAACGTGTTCTGCATGGAACAAGTTGGCGGTATCTACGGATGGTCGGCATTCTCTCAAACCCACACCATATCATCCCATTCCCACCTCGGATGTTCAGGTCACCGATTCGTGTAAACCCGAAGATGGACGGGAAGTGGGTGGGTCGTGCCCACTTTGCTCAGACAACTGTCCATGTCAAGTGTCGTGCTGGGTTCGATTCACGCTGTCATCATCATCGCCCCAGTACTGCCAGCGTGTGTACCTCTCGAGAATCGGATCTGGTAGGAATTGGAAAGACGTGTGAATATCCTCAACCAATGCAGATATATCAAGAATCGATGGTGCTCAAATGCTTGATTAGAGCACTGCTGTCGCTCTTGGTCTTCTCAGTGGCTTTTACGTTGAGGTCTAGATGCGAATGACGGGTGGGTCACGCCTGGACCCATTGATCTCTATTAGCATCTTGGAGTTGGAAGTGCACCAGACTCAACAGCAAGCCAATTCACTCGACATTGTTGACGGCCCAGCGGGCATAGACCACAAGGATTGGGCAGGTCCTGACCTTATGCATTATGACTGTAACATCACTGTATCAAAATTCGACTCTCTATAGCAAAGTTCAATGGCAAGGGTACAGGGCACGCATCCGTGGGGACGCTTCGCTTCTACGGAAATCAGGATTGTGCCACTGTGTCTCAAAACTGAAATACCGGTAAGTAGTAGTGTCATGAAAGAAGACGCTGAGAGCTTCGATAGACTCTTCTTCGATCGGGGAGTTGAGAAAGTCGACAAGCACGCCTTTTGATCTGCTCCGGCCACGCCACAGATGACCTTGAGGGATTTCGGTGTAGCCACGAGCGTCTAACACGACAGAGTACCTGAAGCAACTTGCACATCTCCAGTAACTGTAGGAATCCTCCGGGAGTGATGCCACTCGAAGGCTTCCAAGCATACATCCCGCCCACTTCAAAGACTTCTAGGTGGGGCCACGAAGATGCTAGCCTCAGCAACTCGCGCTCGTTCAAGTCTGCGCCACAAGGTATGTCAAGCTCGAGAGATTTGATGTTCGTAAAGGCTGTCAAAGGCCGAAGATGATCGAAGGTGATGTAGTAGGAAGTCACATCTTCAAAAGATGATTGATTCTCGACATTAGGGGTTCGGATCGAAAGTGAACTCAGGGAGTCTGGGCACGTGCAAGCATTGTGGAGAGCCACAGGGAACACTAGGAGATCGTCTGCAGTCGGTCGAGCAGGAAGTCGGACAAAGACACTTTGAATTTGTGGGAGGTGGAAACGGTTGAGGATCCTCCAGACCGGACGCAAAGAACCGGAAACGAGCCAAATGGAATGGAGCACTGAGAAGCTCGGCATGGAGGTGGACGACCGAGTAGCGGGTATGGAGTCGACAACTGCATCATCCAGCTTGAAGGCCATCTGGTTCAAGTGACGCAAGGAAGAGAGATGTGAGAGAGCATCAACGTTTAGACTGACTTCCAAACATCTGGCAGAGACGAGATTTCTCCATCGACATATGAGGGCGGAGATCGTGTCAGGATGGGCCCACTCCAACACCTGAAAGTCCATTATCATTAGGGTTCCTTCCCCGAAGCCTTCGATAGCAGCGCGGAGGCCCTCCGCATATAAAAACCAGATGTCTTTCAGCTTGGGTTGGGCGAGGTGTCGAATGATAGAAATGATTGATGTATCAGGATCATGGAGTTCGACAGCACGAAGGTTGGGGAATATTGATTCGACAGAGCTGGATGGGTTGGAGAGTGCCCTGATACAATCGGCATCCAAACTAAATGGACCGTACATAAAACGGAGCGTCCGCACACGGTACGAATAAGCCAGAATGGTGTCCCACCCTTTTTGCTCAAGGACTTTGTTAAGCGAGTAGACCTGTAAAAATCTCCATCAAACATACATTATTGCTCGTGGAACCTGAAAGTCCTACACCTTCCGACTGCGTCCATTATGATTGAGGAAGACATCGTACAAGAGGTGTCAAGTCATTCAAATCATCCCAGATCATATCTAAGGCCGGCTCCTTGAACGTTTTGCAGGTCCTCACCAGAGCGGAGAGATGAATGTTCGCATACCAGTATTGCTGTCATAGGCTTGGCGTGTGTGAAGGCCATTGAGAGAAGGAGTGGAGCAATAATGGAAGATATGAAGAAGGATTTCTTCCATACACGATGCGTGATGCATTCGAACGTAGAATAGGCGCATTTTCAGAGTTTGCGTCGTCTGGATCTGCTAGGCTGTCAGCAAAGTTGGTATGAAGCGAATGAATTGGCTTGCCATTCAGTTCTGACACGCTTCTAACTCTAGGCGTGACCCAAGCGCCATTCGCGTCCACGACCTCAACGTCAAAGTCGACGTTGAAAAGACCAGGGGCGACAGTAGTGCTCTAATCGAACCTTTGGGCACCATCGATGACCTCTCCCATTATTCGCAGTCCGTGTGGTCACGTTCTTGATCAACGTCGGTTTCGTCTGAGGCGAGAAATGATCATGAAAGCTAGAGGCCCGGCTTCTTGATATGTGTTGGGAATTGGGCAATGCCCAATAGCAACCCGACCACAGTCAAGTGAGAGCGAGTGTATAAGCCACTCGACTATATTGATTATCTGAGCCATTCAGTAGCTACGGTATATAGATCGAGTCGTAG